>SKCR01003868.1:0-36370 GCA_019454045.1 Zanthoxylum bungeanum | reverse complement strand
AATTGGTGGCTAAAAATGTTCCAAGTTGTGATAGAACCTGCTGGTAGTGAATGTAGCCAAGCTTTAGCTCTGTCCTTCAAGGAGTATGGGAAAACCGCAGTCTAATTGCTTCTTCAGCCTCTCGGTTGTAATTGAAAGCGCCGCAAACTTCCAGGAAGTTGCTGATGTGGGTATTAGGGTCTTCAATTGCATTTCCTCCAAACTGAACTGACTGCTGAATCATCTGAATGCATGTTTTGATGTCACCCGCATTTGCTGGTAAATGAGGAAGTACAATACAAGAAATGAGTATGTCAACCACCGGAATGGTTCTGTCTCGAATGGGAATTGGTGGTGCAACATTCAAAGGTTCAGGTTCCATGTTGACTAAAGATTCTTGGCCTTATCGCCGTTCCCTTCTAACTGTCTGATGGTTCTTTCAATTTCCGGGTCAAGCGGTCGAAGTTCAAAGCTTCTGGTTCGTCTCATAAAGTTTCTGAGAACCTGAAACACAAGAAAATAAAAACAATAAGTAAAAATAAAATTAGATACAAGTAACGGTATCTAACCTTAAAACTAATAGTGAAAGATAAATAAGTCCCCGGCAACGGCGCCAAAAACTTGACCGGCGTAAACACACATGTATAACGCAAGCGCACGTATCGTTCAAGTAGTATAAAAATATCGATCCCACGAGGACTTAATACCTAAGCTATTAATTTTATGAGGTCAAATGATTACTAATATCTAACAGGTTGTTTGATTGATTTGAATGGCGACGATTCTAAATTTAAAGACAAGTAAATATAATTGTTCGAAAGTAAGTTTTAAGAAAATTCAATATTAAAAACTATCTAGGTTGTGAATCTTTTCAATATTATTAAAGATGAAGTGGTTATCCTATAGTTGGATAATATATTGATTTATTAACCTAGAACACTAAATTATGTGAAAGCCTATTTCGATGGTCAATTACAAATACCTAGTATCTCCAATTGAACCATATGTCTATGTCAACCAAATTATATAGATTCTTAAGATTAAGTTCCAATTAAGGCTACCCCGCCCGACAAGTATATTCCTATCTTGTAAGGAAATCTATTAAAAGAGTTATCTATCCTCAAGGAAGATCGTGGGCTATTGAGTCTAAGGTCTTAAACTTAAAATCCCTATGTCTAGTTCATTTTAAGTTTACCTAATCAATTTTATTAATGGCCAGTTAATAAAAAGCATTAAGATTAAGACTCAATAAATAAATCTTTATATTACCCAAACTATAATCTAACTCTTATAAACCAGTGATATTGAAATTCATCACAACCCTAGATAACTAACTTAGTTATGACACATGACTAGGGCTAGTAAAAACTTAAAAGTAAAAGCCATAAAGTAAAAATGCGAAATAGTAAATGCGGTAAAGTAAATACTGAAAAGTAAATAACAATAAAATAAAATACTAAGGTAAAAGGAATTACTTTTACTATTACTATTTTAGATATCTCCCATAAAATAATATATAAACTTGTGATAATATTACCAACCAGGCATATAGGCGGTAACCTGATTAATTCAAATTAAGTCCGACCAGCCATAAAGGCGGTATGATTTGTCCATGAACCTGCCATATAGGCGGTAAGAAGAAAATTAATTATCAACCAGCCATATAGGCGGTATCCTAGATTAGTCAGGTTTAAACCAATTTAAATTTAATAGCCAACCGACCAAGATGGCGGTATCCGTATTAAGTCAAATTTTAAATAGTAAACATATTATATTTAAGGGAGATTAATCTAAATAGTAACAGTAAAAGAATTACCTTTCACCTTAGCAAGGAGAAGTTACCTCATCATGGTTGAATAGTAAACTGAATGAAACAGTAAAAACAAGATAAATTACTATTACTATTACAGAAAGTAATTACTATTACAAAATGTAATTAATTACAAAACTTAAATTAAAAGAGATTAGAGAGAGAAACTCCCGATTTTACATCAAAGAAAATGAGAGAGAATGGTGCAACTAAAACTGAAATGGCGGCCTCCTTTTATAGGCATATTTTGGTCCAGCGTCGCGACGCCCAAAATGCACTAGCGTCGCGACGCTGGCAACAGTCCACGCGGATCCACGCGGGTTGACCACGCGTCTGTCGGCAGCAATAATTGAGACACGTGTCATGCTCTGGGTGGCTGGCAATGCGGTCCAATGAAATCCTGCCACGTGTCAGCTTGTGATTGGGTGGAAATTTGGTCCAATAGAATGGTGACATGTGGCGTGCTCTGGTTCATCGATTATTCGGTCCAATAGTAAGAGGACACGTGGCACGCGCTTAGGTTGGTCGAATAGGATGTTGACACGTGACGGCCGGCGCACGTTAGTAGAACCGTTGTGATGGTGACACGCACGGCACGGCGCACGTTAGCATGATCAGCGCACTTTAGCAGATTTTTACCAATCAGATTTTGACACGTGGCTGACGGCGCACGTTAGCAGATCCGGCGCAGGCTGGGCGTCATGACGCGCAAGGCTTCAGCGTCGCGACGCGGAAAAGACGAAAATATCCCTGTTGACGTATTTTTGTCCCAAATTGCCTCCAATGCTTTCCAAACTTTATTTATCTGCAAAATAACAACAAAACAAATCAAAACATTCATAAAAATCGAGAAACAATACAAAACATTAGGCTAAATGAGTGGGAATAAGTGATGTAATTACCACTCATCAACATCCTTCTCCAGAAGATTACAAAGAGGTTTTGCAATTTTGGAAAAGTCTTTGATAAATATCATGTAAAAACCTGCATGTCCAAGAAGAAAACTTCGAATACTTTTACTGATATTGGTGGAGGTAGTTTTCAATTGTCTCTATCTTTGCTTTGTCTACCTCAATCCCCTTTTGTGAGATCCGGTGTCCAAGAACAATGCCTTCTTGCACCATGAAGTGGCATTTCTCCCAGTTGAGTACCAAGTTTGTATCTTCACACCTTTGTAATACCTGTTCCAAATTTTGCAAACAATGGTCAAAAGAATCTCCAAACACAGAAAAGTCATCCATAAAAACCTCCATACTCTGCTCCAAATATAAAATAAAATTAATAAAATAAAAAAAAATAAAAATTGTCAAACTTTCACCAAACATGCTTGGATGTTTGGTGCCATGTTTGATGCCATGTTTGGTACCATGTTTGGTGGAGTGTTTAGTGGCATGTTGGTGGAGTGTTTGGTGGAGCAATTGTGGGAGAAATTGGTGGAAGTCTTTAGGTTTTCCTATAAATACCAAGCCATTTCATTTGTAAATCTCATGTTTTCCTTAGGTTTTTGTAAGGAATTTAAGGATTGCATCTTGTTTGAATTTATTTTAAGTATTTAATTTATGCATTTTTATTTTCGGTAATAGCAGTAGTTCTCTTCTTCTTCTCATTTCTTTTTATGTTATGTAGTTAAATTTCCGCAAGGGGAATGGTGAAGCTTCTAATATTTTAATTTAGATTAATCTCCCTTAATTATAATATAAAATTTATTATTCACTAAAAGGAATTACCGCCTTAATAGCTGGTTTTATTTATTTGGCATAATGTGGCACCGCCTATATGGCTGGTCTTTAGGTGACAGATAATTACCGCCTATATGGTTGGTTTATGAATAAATAATAATACCTCATTTATGGCTGGTTGGACTTCATTTAAATCTAACTTAATAAGGAATACCGCGTACATGGCTGGTTGGCTATCACTGTTAAATTCTATATGATAGTAAGAGAGATTTCTAAATTATAAATAGTAAAAGTTGATCCCCTAACCCCAGCATTTTATTTTTATTATAGGGAAGTAATATAACACAATATCCACACTTAATAATTGATTTTTCTTTTTATGGGTAATTCTTTAGGTTTTTTATTAAGTCTTAGTCTTAATGCTTCCTGTTGCCTGATCACCAATAGGATTGATGTGGTAAATCTAAAATGAACTAGACATAGGGATTTTAGGTTTCAGCCTTAGACTTAATAGCTCACGATCTTCCTTGAGAATAGATAACCCTTTAATAGATTTCCTTACAGGATAGGAATATACCTGTCGGGCGTGGGTAGCCATAATTGGAACTTAAACTTAATGAATCCATAGTAATGTGGTTGACATAGGAATATGGTTCAATTGGGTTATACTGGGTATTTACGTCTGACCATCGGAAGAGGCTTTTGCATATTTTCGTGTTCCAGGTTAGCAAACTAAATTAGTACACATAAATAAGAGAATCAATTCATTTTTTTAACAATATTTTGTGGAGTCATGACTCTAGATCTTTGAGTCTTTTCTTTAATTTTCCTTAGTATTTTCTTTTGAGTCTTTTGTTTATTTTATTTATTTTAATTAAGCAAATTCACATTCAACCAACCAAAAGCAATCTATTCCCTTCTCCCTATAATTAGATACCTGTAAATATATAGATTCAATAATTAATAACAACAGTAGGAATTAAGTCCTCGCAGGATCGATATTTTTATACTATTTGAAAGATACGTCCACTTGCGTTATACCTGTGTGATTACGCCGATCAAGTTTTTGGCGCCGTTGCCAGGGACTTATTTTTCAAGAGTTATTAATTTTGAAGCTATCTAATTACTTGTATCTAAATTTTTTTTTTATTTGTAATTTTTATTTCTTTCTTTTATTTTCAGGTGATTAAAAAATAGAACAATACTGGGAGATTGAGAGATTACGAGCCCTTACAAGAAGATACACCCCAATTTTAGAAGCAACAGTCCAGTTTTCTGAGGCATGTTGTACAGCCCAATAACTTTCACTGGATGCCAGAACCAAGCAATACTACATTTGCTCAAAAGAATGCAATGTAGAGATGTGACATGTGTAATGGTAACCACCCAAGAGATTATTACGAGTACAACTATAATTTAGGGTGGCAGAACTATCAGAATCCTTCATGGTATGATGAGCCATCACATTTTACAGAGCCACATTTTCCATCTTATCCACCATCTACCTATGATCTTTACCAACAACCATAACCATCATAGGAAGAACAATTGGTGAACATGCTCAAAGATTGGTTCGAGAAAAGATATGAAAAGTTGGATACAATGCTTGAAACATTCCATAATCAACTTGAAAGTATCCAGAGATAATCAAAATCCATACAGAGAATGTCAGATCAAATAAGACAATTAACAGAAAGCCAGAGCTACATACCTCAAGAACCATTTTCAGATGACACTGATGAAACCTTCGAGTACCAATCAGTTCAGAATAACACTTCAACAGAGGAGGAGGCTGAGCAGTATCAATAACCAGAGGTATCAGTTCAGGAGCCCAAACCAGTGAAGTCTCTATTTGACTTTTATTATTCAGATTCTGACGAGGATGAAGCTGATCTATTTATCCCAACTGCACCAACAACAGAGGATCAAACTTTCAATCCTCAAAATGAAGATCTTAGAGCATGTTTTAACATGATGTGTGATGAAGATCTACCTGAACCATCCATTCCAGTCAAACTAGAGGATGAAGACCTAATGTCAAAAACATCTTTTCATCTTCAAGTAGATAATTATGGAGCATGTTGGGATGTATGCCCTAGAGCTACATGTGATGTAAACGGTTTCATGTCCTTATTGAAATAATAAGATGCATTATTCATTTATCAAAATGTTTGTTTTATTTTCGCATATTATATATCTTCTTATATACCGTAGATTACTTGTGTACCTTCATACTTGGTGTATGAGTGTCATACACCAGAGGATTCAAGTCTGAAGATAGCAATCTTAAATAGTCCATAGAGAGCAAACGAACCGGGTACTTTGTTTGTGGTTTATCTATAGCTGCGGTCCATTCTATAGGGCAATCTTAATCCGGATCGTCCATGTAGAGACATGAGAATGGAGGCACCTTGTATGATGTGATCATATAGGACTTGACCCAGATAGAAATGACATTCTTATAATATCCGTTAAACAAAGAAAGTCAATTCAATCTACTTGATGGTCATATATGGATTGATCTTAATCCTGAGTGTACTACGAACTCCTGCATGGCGGGTTGTGTCCTTTGATTTACAAAGGTGAGGTTGGTGTAGCAATCCCAACCAATAACTATGTACTTTGGGGGCATAGTCTGTTATGTAGCTGAGAACGTCTTACATAGACATGGAATTCACTCCTTCTTGTGAGAAGTAGATGAGTATCTCTCTTAAGGGTTGATTCGGTACTTGAACGATTTGAGCGCTCAAGTCTTTCTGTTACGAATAGAAAGATTAATATTCATAACAGTTATGAATAAATCGTTCTTTAGAGAATCAATGGTACTTAAGATAAAATAATTAGAGGGGTATAACGGACATTATGACCCGGCTCTAATTACGAGATATTCGTGAAGGATCAATTTGTATGCAATGACTATATCGGTGGACACCGACTTTGTTCGGCTTAATATTTCATCTACGGCAACGAGAGTGCAACTTCGGGTTTTTAGTGGAATAACTCGGAGTTAATAATTCAGAATATTTAATTAAGAGCTTAATTAATATTTCGAGATTATTGGAGCTCGGAGCCGTAGGTCCACTTGGTCCCCGTGCTAGCTCGATTTACTATAGCGGAGCTAATATAATTGGATGGTTCAATTATATACTCACAAAAGGAATAAATATTATTAATATGATTAATAATATTAATTACATCACACATGAGACTTTATATTAAAAGTTAATATAAAGTATTAATAATTATATGATAATTATTAAATTAGAATATTAAATTAAAATGTTAAATTATATATGATATAATTTAATAAGGCTAAGAGTTATAACCAAGTTAGGATTCCTTATTGGATAAGGAATAATATTTGTTTGTTTGAGAAACAAGGTCAAACCCAAATACCCCCTTGGCCGAAATTCTTAGACTTACATTAGGGATATGATTTGTTTGTTTTGGAAACAAAATCAAATCCAAATTATATCCCCTTGGCCGAAATTTAGAGTCTTATAGGGAGTAGCCCACACTACCCTCCGTTAGTGTCGAGACATTGTTCGGAAGACCTCGTGAAGTTGAAAAACATCCCTTAATCCTCCCTAGGATTCACGGCAAAGGCCCTGAAATTCCTTGTTGTTTGCGCAAGTTTAGGGACCTCAGGGAGCTCAGTTTTGTTTGTTTTTCATTCGGGTTTTTGGGAAACACTTTAGGATATTTTTAGGGCTGTATTAAGATTGATTTTTGAAGAAAAATAAGATCTGAAATTGAGCAGTAAGTTGCGCAAAACTGGACAGAAAATAAGTGCAGTTCGCGCGTGTATCGGGTCTAAAATAGTCCGCTATTTCACTGCAGTTTAGGGGGCTGTTCGGGGATTGTTTCGGGACTATTCCGGGGCTGAAATTTTGTCCAAAACATCAGTGAAATCACTGGTAAGGTTCGGCCATAGCAAGAGAAGAGCAGAAAAAATTTTCAAGTCCGGTTCCTGAGCCTCACCGCTTCCGCTGCGTGAGGGAAGGCGTTCCCTACAATTGGCATCAAGAGCGAGGTTGAAAAGTGCTCTTAACCCTTCACTTTTTCATCTAAAGTTACTGTTTTAATATGTTTATATGAGTTATAAATATGATATGCATGTTTAGATGAGTGGGCACATTGTTAAGTTCATGTGATGAATGGTTTTAATATTTCATGTGATGAATGGATTTTGCATTGGTCGTAATTTTTTATGGCTCTTATTTTTATAGGTGATTTTCGTTTTGGGTTGTAAGGCCATAAGGCCATTGTTTATATTAATTGTAATTTTAGTTTTCAATGTAAAATTTCAATTCTTTGTAATATGGAAAGACATCAAAAGCAACGCTCATGGGATTGTCTTAATCGGACATCAAAAACGACGCTGAAACCTCATTGACAGATGGATTTCAGTCACGTCTAGCTGAAGACGAAAAACTTAGCACTAGTAGGGAGGCAACCCATGCAATTTTTTATAATTTCTGTTTTCATATTTTCTGTATACTTGTTGTGAACTTTTTAATTTTGTGTGTTATTTTTGTAGGGAAAAGCACAAACAGAACATTTTAAGACAGAATGAATGGTGTTTGGCAATCACAAAGATGAGAGCTAATTCATGAGTGATGGCTGAGTAAGGAATGAATTCTTGAGACGCATTCTCATGAATTTATACTAAGCGAGTAGCTTATTGTGTACACAATTCTGTTGCCTTAATAATTGCTTTGATTTTCTTTTGTTTATTTTCGTCGACAAGATCTAAAATTTTTGACATTTCACGATTTATTTTAACGTTCATCTAATAATTGTCATTTGACAGATACTAGTGCAATTGTTACTCACCCATTTTCAGGTTCTATAAATTCAACTCTACATTTCTCTCTTCAACACATCCAGAATTACATCCAAACAAAAGAGAGAAAATGGAAGCAACTTTACAGCAGCGAATTTGTGTTTTCTGTGGATCCGATTCTGGTAACAAATCAGAATTCATCGAAGCTGCAAAAGAATTGGAGAGAGTCATAACAGAGAAAAATATGCACCTAGTATATGGCGGTGGCAATCTTGGAATGATGAGAAGCATTTCAAAAGCCGTTCAGGAAGGTGGCGGACATGTTTTGGGAATCATCCCAAAACTTTTGGCGGACGAACAATTAATCGGACCCACAAATGGAGATGAACGCATTGTATCAGGTATGTTTGAACAAATCCATGAAATGATCAGTACAGCGGGTGCATTTATTGCTTTACTAGGAGGGCTGGGAACATTTGAAGAAATGTTCACCGTAGCATCATGGGCACACTTAAACATTCATCGGAAGCCCATTGGGTTACTTAACATTGAGCATTTCTTCGATTTTCTGTTTGTATTTCTTGTGGAAGCCAAAAGACATAAGTTTGTCACAAAATCAGTGCAAGATATTTTCCTGACTGCAACAAAGGCCGATGAATTAATTGACCAAATCTTAGCTTTTGAACCAAAAATCGACCCCATTCTTTCCAAGTTGAACTAGTCAGATAGCGATAGTAGTAAGAAGCGTAAATTGGACATAGATCTTAATCGGTAATTTTTTTCGGCAAATTTCAGCTAAACAGGTACTATCTTCTAAACTCTTCTTCTACTAATTAAGGTATTGGGGACAATGTCTCATTTAGGTTGTGGGAGGGAATTAGTTAATTAGTATCTTGTTTTTAGTTTGTCTGTTGTTTTATTTTCAGTTTTTTTTTCAAAAAAAACACAAAAAAATTGAAAAATTTTCAAAAATTACAAAAATATTTTGAGTTTTTGTTTTTTTTTTTATTTTAACTAAAAAGGTGAAATTGGTGAGAGAAAGCTGTATAAGGAGTTCCTACTCCTGATACGTATTTCAACCCATTTTCGAAACAAGTTAATTTTTGTTTATTTCCTTTTAAATTATTTAATTTGTAAATTCTCCATAAAACTGACTAAAATGGATCTTCATATGCTCAATTGGCAGCTATTATCAATATGCATAGTAACATAAGGACATGAGTATAATTGAAAAGTTTATAATATTCAGTGCTCTAGTTTAATTGGAGGAAACATCTATAAATGGCAATGGAGTAAAAAAAAAAGAAAAAAAAAAGAAAAAAAAATGTCTGAGATCCGAGTCATTAAGTCCGTAGGGGTGTTTTAACACATAGTGCCCTAAAACCAACTGGTTTGGGAGTCACTGGCCCAAAGCTCGCTACATGGATCGAAGATGTTGCAAAAAATATATTTATATCTTAAGTTTGAGTAATTAAGTCCGTAGGGGTGTCTTAACACCTGGTGCCCTAAAGCCATCTGGTTTGGGAGCCACCGACCCAAAGCTCGCTACATAGATGGAAGATATTGTATATAAATAAAAAAAAAATCAGAAAAAGAAAAAAAATCAGAAAAAATCAGAAAAATTATTCCATTGCTACAAAAATGTGTGAAATCTGATAGAACTTTAAGACAAAAATATTACTCTCTTATCAACTGTACTTGTGACTGTTGTGGGCAAAAATGAGTTGATTAATATTTTGTTGGCTTTGTATATGGAGAATGGTAAATATAATCGGAGAATTTACTTATTCGGTAGTTTAAAAAGAAAGAAAACAACTACTAACTTGGAGTAGAAGTTTCACTTGATTAGTCACTAACTTCTTTATTCTATTTTCTCTTGTCTTTTTGTTTTTTTGTGAATTAGTTTTACTACCTTTTTACTTTTGTAAAATGTTTGTGGGTATCATTGTTGTAAACCCTCACGAGACTACAACTCGTCCACTAGGGACACCTAGGGGTTTAAAGGCTTGTTGCATATGCTAAATGCAACCGTGATCCCTACGAAAGTGGCTTAGTTAATTTTATTTTTATTTTATTTAGTGTTTTGCTATAGGACTAGCAAAATGTTAGGTTTGGGGGTGTGATGAGTGTTATTTATATCACTATTTCCCACTCATTTAACCAAATATTTTGTATAGTTTCTCGAGTTTTATGAACGTTTTGATGTTTTTTTATTTATTTTACAGATAAAAATAATATTGGGACTTAATGGAATCAACTTGGGGCTAAAACGATGAAATCCGGAGGAAAAATTGTCAAAAATGAAATTTTACTATACGCGTCACGAAGTGCAGTCCTAAATTCCAATTTTGCGCAAGTTTCGTATTTTGGCCATAACTTTTTTTATCCAATATTCGATTGAGCTGATTCAAGTTGTAGATTAAAGAAAACTCGAAGATCTACAACTTTGAAAGTCAAAATATTTTCTAATTCTGAATTTTAGAAGGCCGAAATTGATGAACAATCCAGTGTATTTTGTGTAAATACTATAGTCATTTACAAAATATAAAATAAAATAAAAAAATAAAAAAATAAAAATTGTCAAACTTCCACCAAACATGCTTGCATGTTTGGTGCCATGTTTGATGCCATGTTTGGTGCCATGTTTGATGCCATGTTTGGTGCCATGTTTGATGCCATGTTTGGTGGAGTGTTTTGTGGCATGTTTGGTGGAGCAATTGGTGGAGAAAATGGTGGAAGTCTTTAGGTTTTCCTATAAATACCAAGCCATTTCATTTGTAAATCTCATGTTTTCCTTAGGTTTTTGTAAGGAATTTAAGGATTGCATCTTGTTTGTCTTTATTTTAAGTATTTAATTTATGCATTTTTATTTTCAGTAATAGCAGTAGTTATCTTCTTCTTCTCCTTTATTTTTATGTTTAGTAGTTAAATTTCCGCTAGGGGAAGGGTGAAGCTTTTAATATTTTAATGTAGATTAATCTCCCTTAATTATAATATAAAATTTATTATTCACTAAAAGGAATTACCGTCTTAATGGCTAGTTTTAATTATTTGGCATAATGTGGCACCGCCTATATGACTGGTATTTAGGTGACAGATAATTACCGTCTATATGGCTAGTTATGAACAAATAATAATACTGCCTTTATGGCTGGTTGGACTTCATTTAAATCTGACTTAATAAGGAATACCGCCTACATGGTTGGTTGGCTATCACCGTTAAATTCTATATTATAATAAGGGGATTTCTAAATTATAAATAGTAAAAATGGATCCCCTAACCCCAGTATTTTATTTTTATTCTAGGGAAGTGATAAAACACAATATCCACGCTTAGTAATTGATTTTTCTTTTTATGGGTAATTCCTTAGGTTGTTTATTAAGTCTTAGTCTTAATGCTTCATGTTGCCTGATCACCAATAGAATCGATGTGGTAAATCTACAATGAACTAGACATAGGGATTTTAGGTTTCAGCCTTATACTTAATTGCTCACGATCTTCCTTGAGGATAGATAACCCTTTAATAGATTTCCTTACAGGATATGACTATACATGTCGGGCGTGGGTAGCTATAATTAGAACTTAAACTTAATGAATCCAGGGTAATGTGGTTGACATAGGAATGTGGTTCAATTGGGTTGTACTGGGTATTTGCGTCTGACCATCGGAAGAGGCTTTTGCATATTTTCGTGTTCCAGGTTAGCAAACTGAATTAATACACATAAATAAGAGAATCAATTCTTCTTTTTAACAATATTGTGTGGAGTCACGACCCTAGATCTTTGAGTCTTTTCTTTTATTTTCCTTAGTATTTTCTTTTGAGTCTTTTGTTTATTTTATTTATTTTAATTAAGCAAATCCACATTCAACCAACCAAAAACAATCAATTCCCGTCTCCCTATAATTAGATACCTGTAAATAAATAGATTCAATAGTTAATAACAACAGTAGGAATTAAGTCCTCTTGGGATCGATATTTTTATACTACTTGAACGATACGTGCGCTTGCGTTATACGCGTGTGATTACCCTGGTCATTGAGCCAAAGCCAAGGCTTAGTTGATTTAGAGGAAACATGTTAGGAAATATATTAGATATATGTTTCGGACTTGGATGTATACCTACCGGATCTAGGAATTGGATGGGATCCAATTGATCTTAAAGATCTACCTAGTTAAATTTTATATAGCTTGTTGGCCAAAGTCAAGGTTTCTCAAGTACTCAACGGAGGGTTAGAGGCTCGTCGAAAATTAGTGAGAGACTAGTATTAAATTTTCAATTTCATTTGATACTCGTTAATATGCGCACTCTATTATTATTATTTCTCGCAATTATATATATTAGTTGGACTAATATTATTCATTTATTATTTTCTTTGAACAGTTAGACTGTACTTGACACTACTCCATTTGTAGTTGGTTGTATAGTTTGACTTTAGTAACCATTACATTTGAGTATACCCGAAACATTTGATTAGATAGTTGGACTATAGCAATCAAAATGGCTGGAAAGATAAGCGTTAGGGACATAATCATGGGTGAGAATGTCTTCAATGGAGTAAATTTTTCAGACTGGGAAATGAACCTCAGGATAGTCCTTTGAGCTGAGAAGTTGCTCTATGTGATAGAGAGACCTCTTGGCCTGAGCTCGGACTTAAGCATCCAGTAGAGTATGAGCTTTGGAAGACTCACCATGATGATAAATTTACTGCTCAATCTGTTATGCTTGCTGTAATGACTCCTCAGTTTCATCGTCAGAACAAAGGATTGGATCCTTATGCGATGATATTAAAATTGAAGGATTTTTATAGATCTAATCTTAAATCTCAGAAGTATGTGTTGTAGAAGAAGCTCTTTCACTCTCGTATGTCAGAGGGTACATCTTTTGAACACTACGTGTCATAGATGATTAATGACATCGAACTACTGGGTCAGCTGGGCATTACCTTCAAGACCGAGACTTCCATAGATTTGATCTTACAGTCTCTGCCCGACTACTGGGGCGGGTTTCATCATAAACTATAATATGATGAACCAAGAGAAAACTCTTGGAGAGTTAATGGCTATGCTGAAAGAGGCAGAGCTAGAACTTTTAAAATGCAAGAAGCGCGAGGCGCATCTTACTTCGACATCCTAGAAGGCAAAGGCTTGGTCGAAGACTTTTGGGGGTGTGAAGAATAAGAAGAAAAAGGGCAAGGCTCAATCATCACGGTCTTATGGGAGGAAAAAGGATAAATCTCAAGACGTCTACTTACACTGTGGAAAACGGGGTCACTGGAAGCATGACTGCCCTATGTTCAAGGCAGGGAAGGCTCCGAATTCAGGTATGTTGTTATTGAAATAAATATCTATACTACTAGTTTTAAAAATTGGATTTTTGATACTGGATGTAGTACTCATATGTGTGCTGATGAGCAGGATCTGTAGATTAGCATTAGACTGGCTTCATGGGAGATCGACATACGAGTCGAAAATGGGACGAGAGTCACTATTTTTGCCGTTGGCACCTATGTTTTGAATCTACATTAGGCGACTGTTATTTTATATTTAGTTTGACTAGTATTATTTTTGTATCTAGTTTAAACTGATGCATGTATACCTTTGTATTCAAAAACACTGGGTGTTTTGTTTATAAAGATGATATTTTGATATGTACAGCAGATGTGAATAATAGTCTTTATATTTTGAATATAAATGAATCTCAAACATATAACATGACAAACAAAAAGCTCGAATTGAGTAAACGGATGAGACTCATTTATGACATTGTCATCTGGGACACATTAACAAAACTTATAAATCCACACTTTCAAAGAATGGGTACTTGGACGGATTTGATCCTAATTTATATGATGTCTGCGAATCTTGTTTGTTAGGTAAAATGCCTAAAACACCTTTTAATGGTAAAGGTTTATGTGCCACCGAGCTGTTAGCCCTCGTTCATAGTGATGTATGCGGGCCTATGTCTAGCCAGGCTAGAAGTGGATATGAATACTTCGTAACCTTTACGGATGATGCATCGCGTTATGGTTATGTGTATATTATGAAACACAAGTTGAAAACTTTTGAAAAATTCAAAGAGTTTCGACACGAAGTAGAAAAACAGACTTGCAAAAGTATTAAAATATTATGGTTGGATTATGGTGGAGAATACTTAAGCAATGAGTTTCGAGATTACTTGAAAGAATATGGTATTCTTTCACAGTGGACTCCTCTCGAAATACCTCAATTAAATGGTGTGTCCGAACAGAGTGATCGAACTTTGTTAGATATCGTAAAGTCAATGATGAGTCACACAAAGCTATCGATTTCCTTTTGGGGATACGCATTAAATAATACAATACTTATTTTAAATAAGGTTCAGTTAAAGTCTATTGAACAGATTCCATATGAGATATGGACAGGAAAGAAACAAAGTTTCTTATTCCTGATGATTTATGGATGTTGGACATATGTTAAACGTTTGGATAGTACCAAACTAGAGCCCAAATCGAATAAGTGTCTATTTGTAGGTTATCCTAAGGAAATGAAAGGATATTATTTCTACAACCCATAAGAGAATAAAATATTTGTTGTTCTTCATGTGATTTTCCTAGAAAAGGAATTCATGAATGCAGTGGTAAATGGAAGGAAATTATAACTCGATGAAAATTAAAGTGATACTGTTCCTAGCACTGATCCCCTCACGAAACACGAAAATTCCATCAGAGATGAGACTGTTCCATAATCTTCGGATACATAAGAAACGATAAGTCGGAGAGACTCGGAAAACAACCTGTGAGGTATAGGTTTCTGATCTCACCTCATGTAGACATTAATCTTATTAAGGAAGATGAACCGACTATGTATGGGGTGACCGGTGCATTCACACGCGTCTAACGCAAGCGCACGTATCGTTCAAATAGTATAAAAATATCGATCCCACGAGGACTTAATTCCTACTGTTATTACTAATTAATGAATCTATTTATTTACAAGTATCTAATTGAGAGAGAAGTGAATTGATTGCTTTTGGTTGGTTGAATGTGGATTTGCTAAATAAAATAAATAAAAGGCACAAAAGAAAATACCAAATAAAAGACTCAAAGATCTAGGGTCGTGACTCCACACAATATTATTAAAAAGATGAATGACTCTCTTATTTATGTGTAATAAATTAATTTGCTAACCTGAACACGATGATATGCAAAGTCTCTTCCGATGGTCAGACGTAAATACCCAGTATAACCCAATTAAACCATATTCCTATGTCAATCATATTACCTGGATTCATTAAGATCAAGTTCCAATTATGGCTACCCACGTCCGACATATATATTCCTATCCTGTAAGGAAATCTATTAAAGGGTTATCTCTCTGACCGGCGTAAACACACCGTATAACGCAAGCGCACGTATCGTTCAAGTAGTATAAAAATATCGATCCCACGAGGACTTAATTCCTACTGTTGTTATTAATTATTGAATCTATTTATTTACAAATATCTAATTAGATGGAAAAGAGAATGATTGGTTGATTGGTTGAAAGTGGTTTTGCAAAATTAAATAAATAAAAAGACAAAAGAAAATACTAAGGAAAAATAACAAAAGACACAAAGATCTAGGGTCATGAATCATTCTAATATCATTTAAAAGATGAGTGGTTATTTTATGTTTGTGTAATAAATCAGTTTACTAACCTGGAACACTAAATTATGCAAAAGCCTCTGTCGATGGTCAGACGCAAATACCCAGTTTAACCCAATTGAACCATATGTCCATGTCAACAAATTATCTGGATTCATTAAGTTTAAGTTCCAATTATGGCTACCCCCGCCCGACAGGTATATTCCTATCCTGTAAGGAAATCTATTAAAGGGTTATCTATCCTCAAGGAAGATCGTGGGCTATTAAGTCTGAGGCTGAAACCTAAAATCCCTATGTCTAGTTCATTTTAGATTTACCACATCAATCTTATTGGTGATCAGACAAAAGAAGCATTAAGCTTAAGACTTAATAAGTAAACCTTTAAATTACCCAAACTATAAAATAACCCCTTATAAACCGGTGATATTAGAATTCATCACAACCCCAGATAACTAACACATAACTAGGGCTAGTACAACTTAAAAGTAAAAGACATAAAGTAAAAATACTGAAAAGTAAAAGACATAAAGTAAAACTGAAAAGTAAAATAAAATAAAATAAAATGCTAAGGTAAAAGGAATTACTTTTACTACTACTAATTTAGATATCTCCCATAAAATAATATATAAACTTGTGACATTATTTTACCAACCGACCAATCTCGCGGTATCCTGATTAAGTCAAATTAAGTCCAACCAGCCATATAGGCGGTAATATTTTTCCATAATCCAGCCATAAAGGCGGTACCAAATAAATTTACCAACCGACCAATCTGGCGGTATCCTTGATTAGTCAGGTTTAAACCAGATTAAATTGAATTGCCAACCGACCAATATAGCGGTATCCTTTATTAATCAGTATTTTAAATAGTGAATATATTATTTTTAAGGGAGATTAATCTAATTAGTAACAGTAAAAGAATTACCTTTCACCCTAGCTTGGGAAATTACCTCCTCATTACTGAAAAGTAAAAACTGAAAAATTAAAGAAAGAAAAGTACTGTGCGTAAAAGTAAATTGCGTAAAGTAAAAACTGAAAAGTAAAGAAAAGAAAGTGCGAAACTGAAAATTAATTACTAAAAACTAAAAATAAACAAACTAGATACAATCTTCTTATTTATTCATTAAGAATTTCAAAGAAGAAAGTATGAATTTTACAAATGAAATGGCTTGGTATTTATAGGCAAAATTTTGCCACCATCAAATCATCAATCAATTTCTCTACCAAATCCATTATTAATTTCTCCACTAATTACTCCACCAAATCCATAATTGCTCCACTAATTTCTTATCTTGTTTGGTGGTGATTTGATAATTTTTATTAATTATGTATTAATTAATATTTTGCTTTGAAAATGATTGATAATGACTTTTAATAATTACACTCCACACACTTCTGGATGGTTCATCATTTCGGTCAGGAAATCATCAGAATTGAAATATGTTCTCTTTAAAGTTGTGTAGATCTATGAGTCTTCTTTAATCTGGAACTTGAATCAGCTCAATCCGATATCTGAGTAAAACGTTATGCCCCAAATACGACAGATGCGCAAAACGGAATTTCCAAAACTGCACTTCGTCAAAAACGCCCTTTCAAGTTTCCAATCTCCAAAATTAATATATCAAGTCCAATAATTGTCCTTATTTGATCCACATTTCGTCCTAAATGATTTCATTGAACCCGATATTATTTTATCTGCAAAATAAACTAAAACACATCAAAACATTCATCAAACCCGAGAAACTAAACAAAATATTAAGTAAAAGGGGCGGTAAATATTGATATATTTTCCGCTCATCACACCCCCAAACCTAACATTTTGCTAGTCCTCGAGCAAAACAACAAAATAAAATTAAAATTAAACTAAGCCACTTTCGTAGGGATCACGGTTGCATTTAGCGTATGCAACAAGCTTTAAACCCCTAGGTGTCCCTAGTGGACGAGTTGTAGTCTCGTGAGGGCTTACAGCAACGATACCCACAAACATTTTACAAAAGTAAAAAGACAGTAAAACTAATGCACACAAAAGCAAAAAGACAAGAGAAAAGAGAATAAAGAAGATAGTAACTAATCAGGTGAAACTTCTACTACTAAAGTTTCTAGTTGTTTTGTTTCTTTCTAAATTACTAAATAAGTAAATTCTCCCGATTATTTTTACCATTCTTCATATACACAGCCAACATAATATTAAACAACTCATTTTTGCCCACAACAGTCATAAGTGCAGTTGATAAGAGAGTAATATTTTTGTCCTAAAGTTCTCAGATTTCACACCTTTTTGTAGCAATGGAATAATTTTTTCTCATTTTTCTGATTTTTTCTTTGCTTTTCTGATTTTGACTTTTTATTTATATACAATACCTTCCGTCTATGTAGCGAGCTTTGGGTTGGTGACTCCCAAACCAGTTGGCTTTAGGGCACCAGGTGTTAAGACACCCCTACGAACTTAATTACTCAGACTTCAGATATGATATATTTTTGCAGTATCTTCGATCCATGTAGCGAGCTTTGGGCAATGACTCCCAAACCAGTTGGTTTTAGGGCACTAGGTGTTAAAACACCCTTACAGACTTAATAACCCGGATCTTAGATACTTTATTTTTTTTACATCAGAATTTTTTTTTTTTTTTTTCATAAAACTATTTATAGATGCTTCCTCCAATTAAACTAGAGCACGGAATATTACAAACTTTTCAATTACAGCTCATGTCTTGTATGTTACTATATATATGTTGATAATACCTGTCAAATGAGCATATGAAGATTCATTTTAGTCCATTTTATGGAGAATTCACAAATTAAATAATTCAAAATGAAATAAACAAAAATTAACTTGTTTCGAAATAAATGGCTTGAAATACGTCTCAAGAGTGGAAACTCTTTACTCGCTATTTCTTACCAATTTCACTTTTTTAGTCAAATTAAAACACAAAAACAACAAAATATTTTTGTAATTTTTGAAAATTTTTCATTTTTTTGTATTTTTCGAAAAATTTTGGACTAAAAATAAAAAACACAATACAAACAAGTACTATTAACTATACCTCACCCCCAAACCTAAATGAGACATTGTCCCCAATGTCTTAAACAGTAGAAGAAGAGTTTAGAAAATCGTACCTGATTAGTTGAAATTCTACAGGAAATTAAAGGTTAAGATCCAGATTTATTCGACGCTTCTTACCACGATCATCATCGGACCATTTTATCTTTGAAATCATAGGGTCAACTTGTGGTTCATAGGCTATGAGTTGGTCAATTAGATCCGGAGCAGTTCTGGCAGTAAAGAGGAGTTCTTTCATAGGTTTTCGACACGAACCCATTTCTCCGAGCATCATCAAGAAACACACAAAGAAAATCATAAAATCCATCAATGTTGAGCAGTCCAAGCGGTTTCTGGTGTATGTTCAGGTTCGCCCAAGATAGTACTATAAATATTTCCTCCAATGTGCCCAAGCCACCTGGCAAAGCAATAAAAGCATCAGAACGGTTAATCATTTCTACCAGTCGTTCAGACATACCTGGCACGATCAGTTCCTCTCTCGTTTGATGATCCAATAAGATTCGCCTCTGCCAAGGGTTTTGGATGATTCCCAAAACATGACTGCCTCCTTCCTGTACAGCCTTTGAAACGATCCCCATAAGTCCAAGATTACCCCTCCGCCATATATTAAGTGCATATTCCTTGCTGCTAAGACTCGACCCAATTCCTGTGCTGCTTCTATGTATTGTGGCTTAGTACCAACACTAGTACCACTAGACCACAAACACACAGATGTTTTCAACTCGTCTTCTTGAAGTGGCTTCCATTTTTTTTATGTATTTCTTTTTCAAATCAGGATGCCTTCAAAAGTGCAATGACGGGCTGTTTATAGATACCTGAAAATGGTGAATACAATAATAGCACAAGTATCTTCCAGAGGACGATTGTTAGCTAAACAACAAAAGAAATCGTGAAAGGTCAAAAAGTCTGGATCCTGTCTACGAAACAAGATAATTACAACAGAAAAGCGAATCAAAGCAATAATTAAGGCAACGAATTGTGTATGCAATACGCCACTTGTTTGGTATATAAATCCATTAGGATGCGTCTTAAGATTTAATTCGTTACTCAGCCATCGTTATGATTGTTTCTCTCTCTCTTTAATTGCCAAACACAATTCCTTCTGTTTTAAAATGCTCCGTTTGTGCCTTTCCCTACAAAAATAACACAAAATTAAAAAGTCTACAACATGTATACACAAAATATGAAAACAAAATTACAACAAATTGCATGGGTTGCCTCCCTGCTAGCGCGCTAAATTTTTCGTCTTCAGCCAGACGTGACTGAAATTCATCTGTTAAGGAGGTTTCAGTGTCGTTTTGGATGTCCGATTAAGACAATCCCGTGAGCGTTGCTTTTGAAGGGTCTCTTCCAACGGTAAAGTGGCAAAAAGAGTTTTGTCTCATTCAGTGCTCGTGCCACCTTTTTGCTCCTTATTGTTCCAGTGGTTCCTGCAAAGAAAGAAAGAAAATCAGGAGGTCTTGTATGATGCTTGACTTGGAATGGAAGTTCCATTCTGTCAAGCTTCTGGGTGATATCTTTGATTTGTACTCCCCAAAACAGCGATGTTTCTCCTGAATGCTCTGGATCTTTATTAAGGTCAGACATTTGCTCCTCCATTTGCTCTGCTTCTTGCTCTACCTTTTCTTCACAGATGAATTTTAAAATTTTTGTATTCAGCTCTTCATCTGTCATCTGTGAAATACATGCTTCAAAATTGTCAACCAGAGGATGCAAAGATGTTTCTGACATTAGGTCTTCATCCTCTGATACGACTGGAATGGATGGTTCAGATAGATCTTCTTCAAACATCATGGTAAAACATGCTCCAAGATCTTTATTTTGAGGATTGAATGTTTGATCCTCCGTTGTTGGTGCAGTTGGTACAAATAGATCAGCTTCATCCTCGTCAGAATCTGAATAATAAAAGTCAAATTGAGACTTTACGGTTCGGGCTCCTGAACTGATACCTCTGGTTGTTGATACTGCTCAGCCTCCTCCTCTGTTGAAGTGTCATTGTGAAATGATTGGTATTGAAGGCTTCATCAGTGTCATTTGAAACTGGTTCTTGAGGTATGTAGTCCTGGTTTTCTGTGAATTGTCTCATTTGATCTGTCATCCTCTGAATGAATTCTGATTGTCTCTGAATACTTTCAAATGTTTTCTGGCTTGTTTCAAGCATTGTATCTAACTTTTCTTTTTGTTTCTTGAACATATCTTCGAGCATGTTCAGCAACTGATCTTCCTCTGATGGTTCTGGTTGTTGATGAAGATCATAGGTAGATGGTGGATAAGATGGAAAATGTGGTTCTGTGAAATGTGATGGCTCGTCATAATCACAGAAGGATCTTGATAGCTCTGCCACCCTGGATGGTATTTTGTATTTGCAATAATCTCTAGGGTGGTTACCATTACAAATGTCACATCTCCCCATTGCGTTTTGTTTAGCAAATATGGTATTGCTTGGTTCTGGCATCCAGTGATAATTTTTGGGCTGGACAACAGGCCTCAGAAAACCGGACTGTTGCTCCCAAATTTGGGGTGTATTTCTAGTAAAGCTCGTGATCTCTCAATCTCCCAATAAAGTTCCATTTTTCAATCACCTGAAAACAAGAAATAAAAATTACAAATAAAAGAAAGAAAATTAGATACAAGTAAATTAGATAGTTTCAAAATTAACAACTCAAGAAATATAAGTCCCCGGCAACGGCGCCAAAAACTTGACCGGCGTAAACACACACGTATAACGCAAGCGCACGTATCGTTCAAGTAGTATAAAAATATCGATCCCACGAGGACTTAATTCCTACTGTTGTTATTAATTATTGAATCTATTTATTTACAAATATCTAATTAGATGGAAAAGAGAATGATTGTTTGATTGGTTGAAAGTGGTTTTTTAAAATTAATAAATAAATAAAAGACAAAAGAAAATACTAAGGAAAATAACAAAAGACACAAAGATCTAGGGTCGTGAATCATTCTAATATCATTTAAAAGATGAAGTGGTTATTTTATGTTTGTGTAATAAATCAGTTTACTAACCTGGAACACTAAATTATGCAAAAGCCTCTGTCGATGGTCAGACGCAAATACCCAGTTTAACCCAATTGAACCATATGTCTATGTCAACCAAATTATCTGGATTCATTAAGTTTAAGTTCCAATTATGGCTACCCCCGCCCGACAGGTATATTCCTATCCTGTAAGGAAATCTATTAAAGGGTTATCTATCCTCAAGGAAGATCGTGGGCTATTAAGTCTAAGGCTGAAACCTAAAATCCCTATGTCTAGTTCATTTTAGATTTACCACATCAATCTTATTGGTGATCAGACAACAAGAAGCATTAAGCTTAAGACTTAATAAGTAAACCTTTAAATTACCCAAACTATAAAATAACCCCTTATAAACCGGTGATATTAGAATTCATCACAACCCCAGATAACTAACACATAACTAGGGCTAGTAACAACTTAAAAGTAAAAGACATAAAGTAAAAATACTGAAAAGTAAAAGACATAAAGTAAAACTGAAAAGTAAAATAAAATAAATAAAATGCTAAGGTAAAGGAATTACTTTTACTACTACTAATTTAGATATCTCCCATAAAATAATATATAAACTTGTGATATTATTTTACCAACCGACCAATCTCGCGGTATCCTGATTAAGTCAAATTAAGTCCAACCAGCCATATAGGCGGTAATATTTTTCCATAATCCAGCCATAAGGCGGTACCAAAATAAATTTACCAACCGACCAATCTGGCGGTATCCTTGATTAGTCAGGTTTAAACCAGATTAAATTGAATTGCCAACCGACCAATATAGCGGTATCCTTTATTAATCAGTATTTTAAATAGTGAATATATTATTTTTAAGGGAGATTAATCTAATTAGTAACAGTAAAAGAATTACCTTTCACCCTAGCTTGGGAAATTACCTCCTCATTATGAAAAGTAAAAACTGAAAAATTAAAGAAAGAAAAGTACTGTGCGTAAAAGTAAATTGCGGAAAGTAAAAACTGAAAAGTAAAGAAAAGAAAGTGCGAAACTGAAAATTAATTACTAAAAACTAAAAATAACAAACTAGATACAATCTTCTTATTTATTCATTAAGAATTTCAAAGAAGAAAGTATGAATTTTACAAATGAAATGGCTTGGTATTTATAGGCAAAATTTTGCCACCATCAAATCATCAATCAATTTCTCTACCAAATCCATTATTAATTTCTCCACTAATTACTCCACCAAATCCATAATTGCTCCACTAATTTCTTATCTTGTTTGGTGGTGATTTGATAATTTTTATTAATTATGTATTAATTAATATTTTGCTTTGAAAATGATTGATAATGACTTTTAATAATTACACTCCACACACTTCTGGATGGTTCATCAATTTCGGTCATGAAATCATCAGAATTTGAAAATATGTTCTCTTTAAAAGTTGTAGATCTATGAGTCTTCTTTAATCTGGAACTTGAATCAGCTCAATCCGATATCTGAGTAAAACGTTATGCCCCAAATACGACAGATGCGCAAAATTGGAATTTCCAAAACTGCACTTCGTCAAAAACGCCCTTTCAAGTTTCCAATCTCCAAAATTAATATATCAAGTCCAATAATTGTCCTTATTTGATCCACATTTCGTCCTAAATGATTTCATTGAGACCCGATATTATTTTATCTGCAAAATAAACTAAAACACATCAAAACATTCATCAAACCCGAAAACTAAACAAAATATTAAGTAAAAGGGGCGGTAAATATTGATATATTTTCCGCTCATCACTCTCCTCAAGGAGATAATGAGTTATTGATCTAAGGCTGAAACCTAAAATCCCTATGTCTAGTTCATTTTAAGTTTTACCCAATCATCTTATTGGTGATCAAAAACAAGAAGCTTAAGCTTAAGAATCAATAAACAAACTAAAGAATTACCCAAAAAGAAAATCAATTATTAAGTGTGGATATTATGTTTCATCACTTCCCTAGAATAAAAAAAAAATTATGGGGGTTGGGGGATCCACCTTTACCCTTTCTAATTTAGAAATCTCCATTACTATAATATAGAATTTATCAGCGATATTACCACCAGCCATATAGGCGGTATCCTCATTAGGTCAGATTTTAATTAAGTCCAACCATCCATAAAGGATGTAACATTATTTGTCCATAAACCAGCCATATAGGCGGTAATTATCTGTCACCTAAAGACCGGCCATATAGGCGGTGTTACTTTATGTCAAATAAATAAAACCAGCCATTAAGGCGGTAATCCTTTTAATTTGAATTATATTTCCATATTATAATTAAGGGAGATTAATCTAAATTAAAATAATAAAAGTTTCACCCTTTTTCCCCAGCAGAAATCTAACTACTTAACATAAAAGAAAATAGAAGAAGAAGAAGAACTACTACTATTACTGAAAATAAAAATGCATAATTAAATACTGAAAATAAATACAAACAAGATGCAATCCTTAAATTCCTTACAAAAACCTAAGGAAAGCATGAGAATTACAAATGAAATGGCATGGTATTTATAAAAAAAAACCTAAAGGCTTCCACCAATTTATCCACCGATTGCTCCACCAAACACTCCACCAAACATGCCACAAAACACTCCACCAAACACTCCACCAAACATGCCACAAAACACTCTTGCATGTTGGTAGAAGTTTGACAATTTTATTTTTATTTTTATTAATTTTATTTTATATTTTGAAAATGACTATAGTAATTACTCAAAATATACTGGATTGTTCATCAATTTCGGCCTTCCAAAATTCAAAATTCGAAAATATTTTTACTTTCAAAGTTGTAGATCTTCGAGTCTTCTTTAATCTACAACTTGAATCAGCTCAATCAGACATCGGATAAAAAAGTTATGGTCAAAATATGAAACTTGCGCAAAATTGGAAATTTTGACTGCACTTCGTGACGCGTATAGTAAAAATTTGCTTTTTGACTATTTTTCCTCTGGATTTCATCGTTTTAGCCCCGAGTTGATTCCATTAAGTCCCAATATTATTTTTATCTGTAAAATAAACAAAAACACATCAAAATATTCTTAAAACTCGAGAAACTATACAAACTATTAGGTTAAATGAGTGAGAAATAGTGATATAAATAACACTCATCATGGGGAAGCGATACAAGATATCGAATCCACTTTATGGCAAGAAGCAATGAAGTCTAAAATGGATTCCATATATACCAACCAATTTTGGACACTGGTTGATGTACCAGAAGGTATTAAGCCTATTGGTTGTAAATGGATCTTCAAAAGGAAGAAAGACATGGAAGACAACATACAAATGTACAAAGCTAGGCTTGTAGCTAAAGAGGATCGTCAATGGCATGGTTTCGATAACGACGAAACCTTTTCACCTGTTGCCATGATGAAATTCATTCGGATAATGCTTGTTATTACTGCATATTACGATTATGAAATATGACAGATGGATTTCAAAACTGCTTTCCTTAACGGAAACCTTTTGGAGGATGTTTATATGCAACAACTTGATGGTTTTGTCATACCAAGACATGCAAATAAGGTTTGCAAGTTAAACCGATCAATTTATGTATTAAAGCAAGCATCGCATTCTTAGAACCATCATTTTGATGAAATCATAAAAGAATATGGTTTCATTCAAAATGAAGATGATTATTAGGTATATAAGAAGGTTAGTGGGAGTACAATAACATGCATTGTCTTATATGTTGATGATGTATTGCTTCTTGAAAATGACACTCTCATACTACAATCAGTGAAAGCTTAGCTTTCATTAAAATTCTTCATGAAAGACCTGGGAGATGAAGCCTTTATTCTAGGAATAAAGATCTACCGAGATAGATATAGAAAGTTGCTGGCACTCTCCCAGAGCTCGTACATTGACAAAGTGTTGAAGATATTCAACATGGATCAGTCCAATAGGGGGCTGCTTCCAGTGTCACATGGCGTCTCTCTATCAAATGATATGTGTCCTAAAACTCAAGATAAGAGAGATGCAATGATTTGGATCCTATATGCTTCAGCATTCTGATCGATCATATACGCCATGATATGTACGCGACGTGATGTATCATATGCCTTGAGCATGTGCAATCGCTATCAGGCCGATCCAAGTGAAGGTCACTGGATTATTGTAAAAAACATCCTTAAGTATCTTAGAATAACTAAAGATGCTTTCTTAGTCTATGGGGAATGAGAACTTGAGGTGACTGGGTTCGCCAATACAAGTTTCCAAAATGACAAAGACGACTGTAAGTCACAATCATGGTACATATTTTATTTAAATAATGGAGCAGTGAGTTAGAAATCTTCCAAGCAATAGATTGTTGTCGATTCAATAACAGAAGTGGAATATATTGCTGCAGCTGAGGTAGCAAAAGAAGCAATTTGAATCCGTAAATTCCTAATTAGATTAAGAGTAGTTTTGTTAGCTTCTGAGCCCGTACCTTTGTATTGTGACAATAATGGGGCTATCGCATAGACTAAAGAATCAAGATCTCATCAACAATCTAAGCATGTACTTCGATGATTTCATTTGATTCGTGAGATCATACATCGTGGCGATGTGAAGATCGAGAAGATCACATCAAATGACAACATTACAGATCCGCTGACGAATGTTATATCTCAGTAAAAGTTTGAGCGACATGTACATAGTTCAGGTCTTAGATACTTCAGTGATTGGCTATAGTCCAAGTGGGAGATTGTTGGACAATTATGACTCATAGCATCACTATTTGTAAAGAATATTGTGTTTTTGTACAAATTATCTATGTGACAAAAGAAAATTGTTATTTTATCATTATTGTAATTAGATTACTTGGATATATATTAATAATAAAAGTCCATATGGTTAAATTGGATTAATAAGATATGAGACAGTATCGATCCATGAATGGTTTAATCATTAAATATCTCAAGTCGAAGCATTATCGAATTGTACATTCATAATGCAGAATAGACTAGTATTACAATTGAGCGCATTATGGAATCTTAACGGCATAGTTCTCATATATTTAGGTATTGGATAATTATGCATGTGTAATAAGAGGTTCTGTTAGCCGTTGGATCGGGAAAAGTTCACTCATGATAGATCCACTCGGAATCCTATTGGTAGTATGACTATGTGTCTATGGGAATCTGAATCAGGATAAGTGTATATGATCTTTAACCTGAGACTTACGTCGCTATTACTTGTGATAATCAGTTTACTTTAGTATTGGTCGTCTGGAGCTTTAACAGGTTCTATGTATGCCTATATTGGGTTTAATGAGAATGGTAGTGTATTGGATGTGATGTCAAGATGGGAGTATCACTTCAGTCATATAGAGATGATGATCACAAAGGATACAGAACTATTACTATTAAAACTGCAATTATCGGGATAGTATGACTAGGTCATGACTTTCGATTACATATATTAGTTACTTAGGATCTGATATATGCTTTGTTGGCATACACAGAGCCAGCTCTAGGCCTAGCATGTGACATTCGATACTGGATCGTATTACGTATTACATAATATTAGTATTACTACGCCTGATACATATTATATTTTTCGGTGAATATTTCTGGAGAATTGGGTAGGCAGGGTGTTTTACTATAAGCCAACCATGTTTTATAAATCGGTGATAATATGGTACGGGGTACGCACGTGTTCGGATAGTCCGATAATCGTATTTACTGCTAACATATCCATGAATCTCTTGGATCGCTTCCCAAAAATTTACCAATGACATTTGACTCATATAGAATTAATCTGAGATTAATTATGAAAGAGAAAATTAATCTAGGATTAATTGCGGTAAAAATTAATTTGGGATTAACTTCGTATAGAAGAAAAAATGCGATTAATTTAGAATTAATCGATAAAATAAATTAAATAGTTAAATTAGATTTCTATTTAATTTATTTATTTGTGGCTAAAATAATATATCAGATAAATTAATTGAAATTGGATTTCAATACAAAATTAAAATTGGATTTTAATACTGGCGAACGAATTAATTTAAAATTAATTCAAAAGCGACTATCGTAATAATTTTGCGAGGCATAATTATTTAATTATGGCGCAACGGAAAATTTATTTAATCAAAATTAAACGAACCCAATAAAATTATCCGTGACTTTGCGTATGTCTTTTTGTGTTTTGGGAACACAAAATATCTTTGACTTTTTGGTGGACCCAAGTCAAGTTGTGTATTGATGAAGCCAACTCAAATTTTGAATTTAAAATGTGGTGGGACCACATGACTTACATCAAAAGGTCAAAAATTGACTGAAGTAGTTGGCTTAATTAAAAATGGATTTTAAGACACAACTACCAAGTAACACACACACACTATCTCCCGCTCCACCCTTGGCCTAAACCTTCTCTCCCATGGTGTGAAATTTTGCTTCAAAAATTTCAACATAGCTAGCTCTTGGAGGAGTCATATGAGGTGATAGGGAAACTCACCCAAGGAATAAACAACATAACAACATGCTTGGAGCTTCATCCAAAGAGGAAATTTTGAAATTTCTCCATTTAACAATGTAAGTGATCCCTCCACTTTTCTTGTTATTTCACACATATAATCACATTTAGGATCTTGTAGCATGTTTTAGAGACTAACATGACTGTCATCTAAGTGTAGAGGATAACTCTTATATCCACAGTGGTATCTCAAGTCAAAGAATCATTATGCCCACTCAACCCGAGAATATTCTATTGATGTTGGTGTACCATCCATTAAGAATCTTCGGTGAGTCGTTCAGTGTTTATCCGTTATAAATATATATGAGTCTATATGAGTCTCCAAGACTCATGGTTCATTGAGAAACCATTAGAATCCAAGATTCCAATATACAACATATACAAGTCTCAACAGGTTTACTTTACTGACCAAGTAGTGTAAACTTTGACCATGAACTGTCTAAGAATGACAATGTCATGATACAACTCAATGAGAGTTGCCATGTTTTTACAACAGTATCATAATTAATCATTCTAAGGTCGGGTACATTTTTATCATTATAAAGAAGGTGTTATATAAAAGAAAATATTTATTTTATTCATAAGAAAATGTTGCATTAGTATTTACAAGGAAATACATAATAACATTTGCGCTCAGAGCACCAACCCTAACACATGCTCCCACTTTTTTCCAGTTTTAACTTCCAACTCCAATTTTTCCATCATGGACTTCATGAAGACCTGAGTTCATTCTCACTCTTTTCGAGCTTCTTCCATTTCCTTCCGCATGATTTCTTTCATTTTCTCTATCTACTCTGTCGTCGAAGCCTCTGAAGATTTATGGTTCCTGTCTCCTGTCATTGCCTTAGTACGTTTGTTATTTTTAGTACTGTTTCCCCACAGATGGCGTCAAATATTGACGGTTGATTTTTATTCCAAGGGTAAATCGGGAAACTCGCTCCTCGAACAATCCTTACTCAATTGTGAATTTGTTTGGTTTGCGGACCAAATGCAAACTTAACAAAAGATAAGAAAACACACAAATAACACAGAGGGTTAAACATGGTTCGGTGGAATAGATCCAACCTACGTACATGAACACAAAGGAAAATGAAGTTTTTATTACGTGGTCAGGTTGACTGACCTCTCTATTACAAGTGCTCAGGTTTGACAGACCAACACATATTCTCTCTTACACTTAAATTTTTTGCTCTCTTTTTACAAATTAGGCATGAGTAAAATTTGCTCACCCATTACAATGAATCCCCAATCCCTTTATGTACTAAGGAAAATTCTATTATTCCATTATCTTTATGACGTCAACCACGTGGTCCTGCCAGCGTCGTGTGGCTCTCTGCCCTAACTACTCTGCAAAACAGTAGCTCTGTCACCTGACATTTCACTGCTACATGCCTAAGCCAATGTGCCAGCCATGCACTTTAACATTTTGATAGTCCTCGAGCAAAACATAAAATAACACAAAAATAAAATTAAACTAGGCCACTTTCATAGGGAACACAGTTGCATTTAGCATATGCAACAAGCCTTTAAACCTCTAGGTGTCTCTAGTGGACAAGTTGTAGTCTCGTGAGAGCTTACAGTAACGATACCCACAAACGTCAAACTAATACTCACAAAAGTAAAAATAAAATAAGACTAATGCACACAAAAGCAATAAAATAATAGATATAAAGATAGCGTCCTCAGAGAATGTTTAGCATCAAAGTTAGAGGAACCTTCAAAACGCATATTTCAACTAAAATTATTTCTTTTGAACAACATATCTAAATCAGACTCAAAGTGTGTGTGTGAATAATTCTGCAAACAGCTTTGATTCTAAGTTGTTAACTCGGTGATTTCGTCTCAACTCTTAGTATTTAATGGGTCAAACCAATCTGAGTATCTAAAATTATTCTGTCTACTACAATCAACACAAGTGAGGTATGTAATTTTTCTGATTTTTTTCAATTTATATACAACATCTTTGATCCATGTAGCGAGCTTTGGGTCAGTGGCTCCCAAACCAGATGGTTTTAGGGCACTAGGTGTTAAAACACCCCTCCGAACTTAATCACTCAGATATCATATGTTTAATAAACTAACACAAGTTTTCCCGTTTGACGTGAACTATCACTACTTAATGAGGCAAGATGCCCGGTTACTAAGTATTTGCTTGGTTTAGTGTTTTTTTTTTTACATACCTCACATAATAATTGTAGATAGAAACAAAAACTCAGGCAAATGGTCATTCATCAACCACCGATTATTTTAACTAGTCACTTTGTTAATTCCTTATTGTCTAACTGCTTACAAAACTATTTTTTAAAAGTGCACACAAGTCTGACCTAGATATGAAATTCAACATAGGGATAAAAGTGAAATTAGCATTTATCTTTTCCTAAAATCTTTTGACTAAACAAACAATCAAATCATTGGACTTTTTTTGGGTTTTTTCGATTTTAAAATACACACATTCTGTAGGCACTGCATTTTTACATAAGGCCCGATGATGAGCCTCGTATGGAGACACTACTCGATAAGTTACGGAAGTCGCGGGAAACGGACATCGGAAGGGAAAATTCAAGAAATGAATACCTTGCTCGATTCAATTCATTTGTTTGGCCTCGGGTTTACTCGATTAATCTTTGTTTTAACTATTAATCTCTCTAAAAACACGCACAAGCCCACCAAATCCCACCTAAAAAATATCCAACACATTAAACACATGTTAAAATCCAAATAAATCACCTTCTTAATTTAAATATTCAACACATGCCTAAATTAATTAAATCAAATCACTTTCTTAAATTAAATAAATCATTTCCTTATAACAAACTAATTAAATATTTTGTATGATTACACAATATTTATTTCCTACTCATACAAGGAAAACCCTAACCCACTCATATAAAAAGACACACAAACCAAACCTTTAGGGGGGAGCTCATTCTGCAACACTCGGCCACACTCATCAAACAAAGAACACATACACGGGCTCCTCTCGCTCCTCTTTTTTCACATTCAGTCAACAATCACAGCTAAAAGAAAACCCTAATATCTTCTCACTTTCGCATCTCACGTCTCTGAAGCCTGCCCTCCACCAACATGAAACCAGAATCAAAGCCATGACCATCAATGCACGAAGCAACAAAAACTACGCCCTTGACCAAACAAAGAAACACAACACTTTTTTTTAAAGACACATTCAATCGGCACACACAGACCCTAGGCACCACATCTCTCTCTCTATCAACTTACAAAAAATAAAAACCCTAACTCACCTCTCTCATCTCTTCTCACCGTGAATGAAATTACTTTTCACTGACCGAATCAACAAACCCTAAAGGTCCTTCACTGAAGCCACCAAGAAGACCCAACACACATCTCTCTCCCTCTCACAAACACACAAAGAAAAGACAACAACCCAAAAACCCTAGCTTCTTCTCTCTCTACCCTTCACTGCACACACACACACCAACCAAACTAAGGAAACAAACAAACATAGTAGCACCACCTTTCAATTTGCACAGCTCACAAACTAAGCCATGGCAACATACTCAAAAACTGCACCATACTCTTCTGTTCGATCGAATGAAGCCAGAAACAGCCCCCTCATCACATTCACCGACAACGAAACCAAGCCACTTCCTAAACTGCCCACCGACCAAAGCAGCAACCATCATCACCACTAACTAGACACAAACAACAAAACTAACAGCCGAGACAAAGTAATACACTAACCAATAAAAACACCCACTGACCGACAATAACAAACAACGACATTAGCCCTAATCCATGTAAAACAGTCTCCAAAATAGTCCCGAAATTACCCTAAAACCGAGTCTAAAACAGTGAAAAATCATCCCCAAAACAGTCCCCAAAAATTATAACCAAAACTACACACTTAAATCACCAAAAACTGTAACCAAAATTGCACCCTTTAATTATCGCAAACTGCACCCTTAAGTCATCGAAAATAGTAAGTAAAAATAGCAGTAAAATCACCGAAAATAATAAGCAAAAATAGTGAGCAGAAACAATGAGTGAAAATGGAGAAAACAGTGAGCAGAAACAGCGAACCAGTGAAAATACCAGAAACATTAACCCTTTTGGTGATGTCCCAATGTAATCCTGAGAAGCGACTTAAAAGGTAAGACTTGAAGACGCCCTTTGTTGTATTTTATTTTGTCGTCCTGGAAACGACATACCTGGTTGGACGCAGAATACGTCCAACCAGGTATGCGAAGTACTACATTGAAAACGGTCAAATTCTTTTGTCATATATTTGTTATTCCGTATTTATTTCGTGTTATTTGTCTTTTTATTATTTCATATTTAATTTACATTTATTATTGTTTTATTATTCCGTATTTGTTTTGTTCTCTTCGATTATTTATTGTTATGTGCATCATCATATTTCATGTATGTCAACAATGGGTTAATGATTGCGTTGTGTTAATGATTGCATGTTATCCTTAGCGGTATATTTGATGGAAAACCATACATAAATTCTGTAGCCGAATTTGAATGGACGATAGTGCGGTTTGTACTTGGGATACAACTCCACGTACCACTTGAGGAAACATTCACACATATGTTCATGGGATTGTGTGCTCGCTTTTATTTCATTTACCCCTATGTGTGTAAACTTATGTGTCGCTTAAACTATCTTGTATGTGTTGTATGAGACTGGTTATACTATCGCATAAATCCTTTCATTACAATTGGCATAAGTAAGGGACCATTCCAAACCCAACGATTTGAGATCTTCCCTTGTGAGGGGTGAGTACGGCCTTAAAGTTTAAACTGGGTGGTGACTCTTTTATTCTCTAGTTTATTCCACCACGGGCTACTCCATACTCCCGACCGGGCCGCGAGCCCAGGATAGCGTTGTCAATTTCTATGTCCTACATATTCACACAAAATGCGAAAGATAAAAATGCTGAACTAAAACACATGACATGTAAAAAGGAAAAAAAATTAACGGAATTTTGAAAAAATTTAAAAACAAATAACCCACACCCCCAAACCTAAATCTAGCATTGTCCCCAATGCATTACAAGTATAAATCAAAAGAAGGGAACAATAGTACCTAAGTTTTTTAATCATCAGCCTCATCCTTGTCACTGTCATCCTCTGGTGGGTCAGAGAACTTTGGAATGTTAATGTACAAATCTTGTGCCATTTGTTGAAGTTCTTGGCCGACTGCTCTGTTATACTGAAGCATGTAGTCCACAAGAGATCCCAGTCATCGAACTTCTTGAGATACAGTGTAAGGTCGTGATGATCTTTGTGGTGGTTGAGGGGGTTGTTGTGGTTGCGGTGCAAGTGTAGAAGATGATGATCTAGCAAGAGTTTGACTCTTTGTACGAAGTTGCTGGATGATGCGGGCTGTCAATGCAGTCATAGGCTGCATCATCTCTTCTCTTAGGTCAACAGGGACCATAGCCAATGTGCAAAGTGAAGTAATCAAGTGATAATATAAAAGGCCAGCTTGTGCTGAAATTACAGCCCAAATAATGTTAGCCGCTATCAGCTCTCCCATATTAATTGAATACCCCTCTAGTAAGCAATATAGCAAAATCATCCTTTCTTTTGTACCATAGGAGATGTGGGTCCCAGTCAGCAATGTTCAGGTAAGGAAGTGAAACCACACTCTAGCTTCAGGTTTAAGAGATTTAGAACTCATCTTCAAATATTCCCTGCTGCTATTCATTTCCCACGTAGCATTGGGGATACACGATATCTCTGTCAAATGAGTGATATTTATTTCATTCCTTACTGCTGAATACTTATCAACTTCTATCTCCGGTAACCCATAAACCTATTAATGGTTGTAGCATCAAATGTTACTTGTTGTCCTCTAACCATCACCATATTTGTATGATGATCGGGTGCATCAGCATAAAACTCTAGTACTATTGAGATACAAGCAGGGCATGGTTGCTGGTAAAGCTTTTGCTAGTGCTTGATGGTAATAACCATATTGATCTCAGGGAGTAGTCCGTGGTTTATTTCAAAACCCCTCTCCATAATAGCAACCTTACTTCCCATTCCCTTATCAAATCTCTGTTCAGCGGCTGCTGAAACAAATCTAGTTATGTCAAAACTAGTTTCAGCAGATGTTGAAGCCCTAGATCTCTTTGACAGTATTTTTTAGTAAATATTTCGACAGAATCTCCTCTAAAAACTCAAGCTTTTCCCAAATCCACCTTAAATCTAACACAATAACAACGATCTTCGCCTCCAATTCTACGAAATTCAAACAATTTTTTTCAATCCACACTTCCAAATATCCAAATATCACCTCACAAATCAACCATAAATTGCATAAATTTTCAGCTATCTCCTCACTGCTAAAATTTCAAATCCGATAGCATCCAATTTTTAACAAAATTTTCTACACAAAATAATGATAAATTCGGCCTATCCCCTTTTGTAAATTTAGAAATTGAAGAGTAAAGAATTACCACTCACGATTTTACCACTCACTGATTGAAGAACTGGATCTGGAGGTGGTGTGTCTTGGCAGTGGGTGAAATCGGTAATAGGTCGACTGGTGAAAGACTCGGTCATTGGTGAAGGCTCGGTTGTGGGTCTCGGCCGTGGGTGTAGATATCTCAGCAGTGAGTCTCGGTCGTGGGTGGAGAAGAAATCGGTTGAAATGATGAGACTTTGTAGCTTTTTTAGTGAGATTTGATGAGTTTAGATGATTTTGGTTGTTGGTTTAGTGTTTGATAGGTGAGATTTCAAAGGAAATTTAGAGGAAATGGCAAAAATTGGAAGAAGGAAAGTGAGATCTGTGCGGTGGCTGCTGGTTTTTGTCCTAAAATCGAACTCACGTCGCGACGCTAATTTTCTTCTTGCGTCGCGATACTCGATTTTTATGTTGGGTTTCTCTAAGGTCACAAGGATCAAATCAAACAAGAAATCATGTGTGAATACAACAATGAAATATGGCGGAATCATACTTACATTGATCAGATTGGATGTGACGAAGAACAAAACTTTTCAAGCTCCTTGAACTCTCAATTTTTGCTTCTTGTTGTTCTCTAAATTCGGTCAACACCTCCATGGATTCTCCAAGCTCCAAGCTTTCAAATGATGATTCCATGCTCACAAGTTTGTTTCCCTATCACCTTGGATGACTCTTCATGTGCTAGCATAAGGAAAATTTGCCATAAATCTTCCTTGTTCTTCTTGTTATTTTCGGCCTAGCCAAGAAATGAAGAAGAAAAATGGCTTCAAAGCCGAGAGAGGGAGAGATGGAAAAAGAGGCCCTTGGCCAAATTTTGGGAGAGAGAAGAGTGAAGTTGGTGTGTTGAAATTTTGGTTTTATATTTTCCAAAAACAAATACCAAAAATTCAATTACCAAATCTCAAAAAGTGGTATAAGACTTTAAAGTCTTTCCAACAACCCCCATCTACTATTCACATCAAAAGTGACATGTTGTCAATCACTCAAAGTGACTAGCCATCACTTCAATCAAAGTGACTAATGATTTGATGCTTGATGTGACTTGTGGGCCGCACTTGAATTCAAAATGTAAGTGCGCCCGCAAACACTCTCGTGCTCGGATTCGCTAATTCCGAATTAACAAATTTTTGTTGCGACGTAATTAAATAATTATGCCTAGCAAAATTACTATTCACGTCACTAATGAATTAAGTCTAAATTAACTCGTTTGCCCGAATTAAAATCTAATTTCAATTCCGCGTCGAAATTATCCTAGATAAAATATCTCTGTAATTAATCCCAGATTAATAATGTGTGAGTCATACATCATCAACGAATCTTCGGGAAGCGACTGATGAGCGGAAAATATATCAATATTTACCGCCCCTTTTACTTAATATTTTGTTTAGTTTCTCGGGTTTGATGAACGTTTTGATATGTTTTATTTATTTTGCAGATAAAATAATATCGGGACTCAATGAAATCATTTAGGACGAAATGTGGATCAAATAAGGGCAAT
>SKCR01003867.1:0-36343 GCA_019454045.1 Zanthoxylum bungeanum | reverse complement strand
CATATCATCTCAATACGGAACTAATCATACGGACTTTTGCCATTAATATATCAAAGTAAATAATTTTACAAAACGGCAAAAGGCAATTTCATTATCACATAGTTAATTTTGTACAATAATACAATATCATTTACAAAACAGTGACGCTATGGGTCAAAATGTCTAACATTAATTTCCTGTAGATTTTCAGCTAACCAGGTACGACCTTCTTAACTCTCCTTTTACTGTTTAAGACATTGGGGACAATGTCTCATTTAGGTTTGGGGGAGGGAATTAGTTGATCAGTACCTTGTTTTTAGTTTGTGTGTTGTTTTTATTTTTAGTCCAAAAATTTTCGAAAAATACAAAAAAATTTTGTAAAATTTTCAAAAAAATTACAAAAATATTTTGTGTTTTTGTGTTTTTATTTTGACTTAAAAGGTAAAATTGGTAAGAGATAGCTGAGTAAGGAGTTTCCACTCCTGAGACGTATCTCAAACCTATTTTCGAAATAAGTTAATTTTTGTTTATTTCATTTTGAATTATTTAATTTGTGAATTCTCCATAAAACGGACTAAAATGGATCTTCATATGCTCAGTTGACAGGTATTATCAACATATATAGTAACATACGGACATGAGTTAAAAGTGAAAAGTTTGTAATATTCAGTGCTCTAGTTTAATTGGAGGAAGCATCTCAAAAAGCAATGGAGTAAAAAAAAAAATCTGAGATCCGAGTTATTAAGTCTGTAAGGGTGTTTTAACACATAGTGCCCTAAAACTAACTGGTTTGGAGTCACTGGCCCAAAGCTCGCTACATGGATCAAAGATGCTGCAAAAATATATATATCTGAAGTCTGAGTAATTAAGTCCTTAGGGGTGTCTTAACACCTGGTGCCCTAAAGCCAACTGGTTTGGGAGCCACCGACCCAACACTCGATACATAGACGGAAGATATTGTATATAAATAAAAAATAGAAAAAAAAATTAAAGAAAAAATCAGAAAAATTATTCCATTGCTACCAAAAGGTGTGAAATCTGATAGAACTTTAGGACAAAAATATTACTCTCTTATCAACTGCACTTATGACTGCTGTGGGCAAAAATGAGTTGTTTAATATTATGTTGGCTGTGTATATGAAGAATGGTAAAAATGATCGGAGAATTTACTTATTTGGTAATTTAGAATGAAACAAAACAACTAGTAACTTGGAGTAGAAGTTTCACCTGATTAGTTACTAACTTCTTTATTCTCTTTTCGCTTGTCTTTTTGCTTTTGTGTGCATTAGTTTTAACACCTTTTTACTTTTGTAAAATGTTTGTGGGTATCATTGATGTAAACCCTCACGAGACTACAACTCGTCCACTAGGGACACCTAGGGGTTTAAAGGCTTGTTGCATACGCTAAATGCAACCGTGATCCCTACGAAAGTGGCTTAGTTAAATTTTATTTTATTATGTTATTTTATTCTGTGTTTTGCTCGAGGACTAGCAAAATGTTAGGTTTGGGGGTGTGATGAGTGGTAAATCTATCACTATTTCCCACTCATTTAACCTTATATTTTCAATAGTTTCTTGAGTATTATGAATATTTTGATGTGTTTTGTGTTATTTTGTAGATAAATAAAGTTTCAGGTCATTCTGGAGGTGATTTGGAGCAAAACAGGAAAAATTGGCAAAAATGGGCATTTCGGTAAATTTAGCGCGTCGCTATGCGCAAGCCATTGGCATCGCGATGCCTAACGTGCACCAGAATTGCTAATGTGCGCCGGGTCAACGGGTCAGAATTTGAGAAGTTTGACTTTGCTAACATGCGCCGTGCCACGTGTCACCATCACAGCCGATCTGCTAACGTGCACCGAAACACGTGTCATCATCCTACGGTACCGACAATTGAGTAGGCTGTGATGTGAGCTCCTTGAGAGCCGTAGATGGAAGTAGGGGATGAAGCAAGACGAAGGGCCTATCCCGGAATGAAATGAGATGAAATAGAAAGAACGCGAAGCGCTAGCGCTATAGGATCGGTTTTTTTGGGGTGCGCGAAGGTCAAGCGAGATCTCTGCAGTTTTATCTGCTCTTTCCTTCGTATCCGCCTAGCTGAAGCTATCCGAGTAGCGTCTTATTTCCCCAAGCAAAGCGCTCCAACCCCCTTCTTTGATAAGCGATACCTTCTCTGTTCAAGTAGGATGGATATCTCGTATCCGAAAACTAGCAGTCCCGCGCCTAGCAGAAGTTGAAATAAAAATAGTTCTGGTACAAACGAAGGTGATTTGCGAACTTTCTCTCCATTCATTGAGAAAGGGTTTACGGGCCAACAAAGTTCTCAATTGGTTAAAATAAAAAAAAAGTTTGATTTTCCCTTGGTTGCAAGTCCACTTCCTTTCCTAAACTGGCATCCAATGGGCCGGAACTACTCACAAGTAGGCCTGAGTGTGGCCGCCTAGGACGAGGGAAAGCAAGAAAAGGGATAGAGAAAAAGATGAAATTCCATTTTTGTTCAATAAGATACCAAAGTGGATGACCCATGGTCCGCGATTAGTACCCAATCTAAAAATAATCAAGTTATTCCACTTTCTCATAGGCATCGGAGTGCAGAAAGCCCTAAAAAAGGTCAGAAGGAACCTAATTATTCAACTGGTCCCTGTCTTCTTTTGACATTTCTGGTATGCCCGCTGCTTCGTCCACAATTACTGAAAATCCAAGAGGGAATCAAGGTTGCTAGTTAGCGCTCCGTGGGAACATCTATCGATTCCGCTATCGGGAAAGTCAGTCCGGGTGAGCTCTATGTGGATCCGGCTATATTTCCCCGCCCTACCAGCTTCACCAAAATTACTGTATTTTGCTTCGGCCTGTTCTCGATTCAGCTTCCCAGGAGGCGTCGTTTTCGACGGTAAGAAGGGCTTCTTTGGAAGTGACTTTGAAAGCCCAACCCGCAACCAGGTGACCGGCGTAAACACACACGTATAACGCAAGCGCACGTATCGTTCAAGTAGTATAAAAATATCGATCCCACGAGGACTTAATTCCTACTGTTGTTATTAATTGTTGAATCTATTTATTTACAAATATCTAATTAAATGGATAAGAGAGATATTGTTTGTTTGATTGGTTGAATGGCTTTACTAAATAAATAAATAAATAAAAAGACAAAAGAAAATACTAAAGAAAATACAAAAGACACAAAGATCTAGGGTTGTGATTTCTTCCATTACCATTTTAAAGATGAAGTGATTATTATATAGATGGGTAAAACATTGATTTATTAACCTGGAACACGAAATTATGCGAAAGCATCTGTCGATGGTCAGACACAAATACCCAGTGTAACCCAATTGAACCATATTCCTATGTCAACCACATTATCTGGATTCATTAAGATTGAGTTCCAATTATGGCTACCCTCGCCCGACAGGTATATTCCTATCCTGTAAGGAAATCTATTAAAGGGTTATCTATCCTCAAGGAAGATCGTGGGCTATTGAGTCTAAGGTCTTAAACTTAAAATCCATATGTCTAGTTCATTTTAAGTTTACCTAATCAATTTTATTAATGGCCAATTAATAAAAAGCATTAAGATTAAGACTCAATAAATAAATCTTTATAATACCCAAGCTATAATCTAACCCTTATAAACCGGTGATATTGAAATTCATCACAACCCCAGATAACTATTTAGTTACAACACATAACTAGGACTAATAACTGAAAAATAAAAGACATAAAGTAAAAATACTGAAAAGTAAAAGACATAAAGTAAAAAGTAAAATAAATGCTAAGGTAAAAGGAATTACTTTTACTACTACTTATTTAGAAATCTCCCATAAAATAATATATAAACTTGTTATAATATTACTAACCGACCAATCTGGCGGTATCCTGATTAAGTCAAATTAAGTCCAACCAGCCATATAGGCGGTAATATTTGTCCATAATCCAGCCATAAAGGCGGTACCAAAATAAATTTACCAACCGACCAATCTGGCGGTATCCTTGATTAGTCAGGTTTAAACCAGATTAAATTGAATTGCCAACCGACCAATATAGCGGTATCCTTTATTAATCAGTATTTTAAATAGTGAATATATTATTTTTAAGGGAGATTAATCTAATTAGTAACAGTAAAAGAATTACCTTTCACCCTAGCTTGGGAAATTACCTCCTCATTACTGAAAAGTAAAAACTGAAAAATTAAAGAAAGAAAAGTACTGTGCGTAAAAGTAAATTGCGGAAAGTAAAAACTGAAAAGTAAAGAAAAGAAAGTGCGAAACTGAAATTAATTACTGAAAACTAAAAATAACAAACTAGATACAATCTTATATTATTCATTAAGAATTTCAAAGAAGAAAGTATGAATTTTACAAATGAAATGGCTTGGTATTTATAGGCAAAATTTGCCACCATCAAATCATCAATCAATTTCTCCACCAATTACATTATTAATTTCTCCACTAATTACTCCACCAAATCCATAATTGCTCCACTAATTGCTTATCTTGTTTGGTGTTGATTTGATAATTTTTATTAATTATTAATTAATTAATATTTTGCTTTGAAAATGATTGATAATGACTTTTAATAATTGCACTCCACACACTTCTGGATGGTTCATCAATTTCGGTCATGAAATCATCATAATTTGAAAATATTTGCTCTTCCAAAGTTGTATATCGTTGAGTCTTCGTTAATCTGGAACTTGAATCAGCTCAAACCGATATCGGAGTAAAAGAGTATGCCCAAAATACGACAGATGCGCAAAACTGGAATTTACAAAACTGCACTTCGTCAAAAACGCCCTTTCAAGTTTCCAATCTCCAAAATTAATATATCAAGTCCAATAATTGCCCTTATTTGATCCACATTTCATCCTAAATGATTTCATTGAGTCCCGATATTATTTTATCTGCAAAATAAAATAAAACATATCAAAACGTTCATCAAACCCGAGAAACTAAACAAAAAAAAGTAAAAGGGGCGGTAAATATTGATATATTTTCCACTCATCACACCCCCAAACCTAACATTTTGCTAGTCTCTCCCGAGCAAAACAACAAAATAAAATAAAATTAAACTAAGCCACTTTCGTAGGGATCACGGTTGCATTTAGCATATGCAACAAGCCTTTAGACCCCTAGGTGTCCCTAGTGGACGAGTTGTAGTCTCGTGAGGGTTTACAGCAATGATACCCACAAACGTTTTACAAAAGTAAAAAGGTAGTAAAACTAATGCACACAAAAGCAAAAAGACAAGCGAAAATAGAATAAAGAAGTTAGTGACTAATCAGGTAAAACTTCTACTCCAAGTTTTTTTTTTACTAGTTGTTTTGTTTATAAGTAAATTCTCCGATTATTTTTACCATTCTTCATATACATAGCCAACAAAATATTAAACAACTTATTTTTGCCCACAACAGTCATAAGTGCAGTTGATAAGAGAGTAATATTTTTGTCCTAAAGTTCTATCAGATTTCACACCTTTTGTAGCAATGGAATAATTTTTCTCATTTTTCTGATTTTTTCTTTGATTTTTCTCTATTTTTATTTATATACAATATCTTCCGTCTATGTAGCGAGTGTTGGGTCGGTGACTCCCAAACCAGTTGGCTTTAGGGCACCAGGTGTTAAGACACCCCTACAGACTTAATTACCAGACTTCTGATATATATATTTTTACAGCATCTTTGATCCATGTAACGAGCTTTGGGCCAGTGACTCCCAAACCAGTTGGCTTTAGGGCACCAGGTGTTAAAACACCCTTACAGACTTAATAACTCGGATCTCAGACGTTTTTTTTTTTTTTTTTTTTTTTTTTTTACTCCATTGCTTTTTGAGATGCTTCCTCCAATTAAACTAGAGCACTGAATACTACAAACTTTTCAATTTAGCTCATGTCCATATGTTACTATATATGTTGATAATATCTGTTAACTAAACATATGAAGATTCCTTTTAGTCGTTTTAAGGAGAATTCACAAATTAAATAATTCAAAATGAAATAAACAAAAATAACTTGTTTCGAAATAGGCTTGAGATACGTCTCAGGAATGGAAACTCCTTACTCGGCTATCTCTTACCAATTTCATTTTTAGTCAAATAAAAACACAAAAACACAAAATTTTTGTAATTTTTGAAAATTTTCATTTTTTTGTATTTTTCGAAAAATTTTGGACTAAAAATAAAACACAATACAAACAAGTACTTAACTATATCCTCACCCCCAAACCTAAATGAGACATTGTCCCCAATGTCTTAACAGTAGAAGGAGAGTTAAGAAGGTCGTACCTGGTTAGCTGAAATCTATAGGAAATTAAAGGTTAAGATCCAGATTAACTCTACGCCTCTTACCACGATCGTCCTCAGACCAATTTATCTTTGATAGGATAGGGTCAACTTGTGGCTCATGAGCTAAGAGTTGATCTATTAGATCCGGAGCAGTTCTGGCAGTAAAGAGGAGTTCTTTCATAGGTTTTGACACGAACCCATTTCTCCGAGCATCATCAAGAAACACACAAAGAAAATCATAAAATCCATCAACGTTAAGCAATCCAAGTGGTTTCTGGTGTATGTTCAGGTTCGCCCAAGATAGTACAATAAAAATTTCCTCCAATGTGCCCAAGCCACCTGGCAAAGCAATAAAAGCATCAGCACGATTAATCATTTCTACCAGGCGTTCAGACATACCTGGCACGATCAGTTCCTCTCCGTTTGATGACCCAATAAGATTTGCCTCTGCCAAGGGTTTTGGGATGATTCCCAAAACATGACTGCCTCCTTCTGTACGGCCTTTGAAACGATCCCCATTAATCCAAGATTGCCTCCGCCATATATTAAGTGCATATTCCTTGCAGCTAAGACTCGACCCAATTCCTGTGCTGCTTCTATGTATTGTGGTTTAGTACCAACACTACTACCGCAAAACACACAAATGTTTTCAACTCGTCTTCTTGAAGTGGCTTCCATGTTTTATGTTTTTCTTTCTCAACTCTGGATGACTTCAAAGTGCAATGATGAGTTGAATTTATATACCTGAAAAGGGTGAGTAAAAATAGCACAAGTTTCTTCCAAAGGACGATTAGTAGCAAATATAATAATAGACCGTGATAGTCAAAAAGATCTGGATCCTGTCGGAGAAAACAAAAGAAAACAACAAACAAATCAATAATATTAGGAAAAGACAAAGAGATATAATATGTACAAAAATTTACAGCTTGAGTAACGTCTATGCGTGAATTTCAGGGACAAGCTTCTCATCCAATTTTCTTATAAATTGGCGAACAGGGTCTTTTTGAGTCAGATTCCCGAGACTTAACTGTTGTCTTTCTTTTGAAATTGTGTATGTAATTTGCGAATGGTTATATGAACATATCCACTGGGATGCGTCTCAAGAGTCGAAGATATATCATCTAAAGACTCCTTACTCAAGCCATCCCTAATGAAGTTAATTTTGTCTTCGCGATTATCAGACACCATTCCTAAAGAACGACAACGAGTGTTGCAATTAAATCGTGCACATTTGAAACAAACACCCATTTGCTTAGCTCTAGGTTTCTTTGCATAGGTGCTTCTTCCAAAACCAGGCAGATGTGAAATAAAAGAATTAGAAGACTCACCTGCCAATCGGACTCGTGCTTCAATTACCCAACGAATATCATTAGGAATACCATGGATTGTTAATAACCTCATCCGTTCCAAGCGAGCTTTGTATACTTTCATCAGAGATTTTGGAGGGAGAGAAGGAAATTGCTTGTGAAGATTTGCGAAAGCTTCTTCCATCTTGAAATGACTAAACCTGCAAAAATAAAACACACAAAATTAAATCACACCAAATCACAATATATACAAAAATTGCATGGGTTGCCTCCCTGCTAGCGCTAAGTTTAAAGTCGTCAGCCAGACATGACTTCTCGAACGTTAAGCTGGATCTGAAAGTGTAACACTTTCTTTTCGTCGCTCAAATGATTCTCCCCAGTAGTGCTTGACACGCTTGTTTTTAACCTTGAAAGTTTTGTTAGCGTCAGGATCATGTATCTCAACGGCTCTATTTGGTAAAACTTTGGTGATCACAAATGGACCTGACCACCGTGATTTTGGCTTCCATGGGAAGATTTTCACCCTTGATTTGTTTAACAGTACCTTCTGCCCTGGTTCCAGTTGTATGCGCACTAACTTCTCATCATGTCTTTTCTTGCCCTTTTCTTTGTACAATTTGGCATCTTCAAAAGGCTGATTGTGAAATTCCTCCAATTCGTTGAGCTGGTGGAACTTTTTCTCTTCTGTTGCTTGTAGAGCAAGAATTGGCTCTTTCAGTGCAAAAGATGCTTTATCTTTAGGCTCCACAGGCAATTGACATGTTTTAAGTTTGTCAGTAGAACTTTGTCTTTTATCAGAGTTCTGAATGGTACTGTGTATCACATCGAGTTTGAAACATTCCTCATTCTTTTCATCATCTGGAAAATTCATGGCCTTGAAAACATTGAATGTTACTTCTTGGTCATGTACCCTCATGGTTAGTTCTCCTTTTTGTACATCAATAATGGTTCGACCTGTAGCCAAGAACGGTCTCCCGAGGATGATTGGCACGTCTGCGTCTTCCTCCATATCAAGGACAATAAAATCTGCTGGGAAAATGAATTTGTCAACCTTGACCAGCACATCCTCAACTACGCCTCTTGGAAATACGAGCGTTCTATCAGCAAGTTGCAGTGAGACTGAAGTTGGCATTGTTTCTCCAATCTGTAATTTCCTGAAAATAGAAAAAGGCATCAAGTTAACACTAGCACCTAAATCACATAAAGCCTTACCAAAGTTATGTTCTCCTATGACGCAAGGAACAGTGAAACTGCCAGGATCTTTCAACTTGGGGGAAGTTTCCTCTGAATGATAGCACTGCATTCTTCTGTTAATGCTACTGTCTCGTAATCCCCCAATCTCCGCTTTCGTGAAAGAATATCTTTCATGAATTTGGCATAGGTGGGCATTTGTTCCAACGCTTCTGCAAATGGAATGTTGATATGCAGCTTTTTGAAGATCTCCAGAAACCGGGAAAATTGCTTGTCCAATTTATTCTTCTGAAGACGTTGAGGAAAAGGTGGAGGTGGAGTGATCTGTTCTTTTTCCTTTGCTTCTTTTTCTTCCATTTGTTGCTTTGTTTCTTTTGGAACTTCCTCAGCAGTTGAATTGACTCCAACATCTTTGTTGATTTCAGTACCGCTCTTTAACATGATGGCATGACATTGTTCCATCCCCATGTTTCTTGGATTTGGCTCTGTGTTGCTGGGAAGGGTATCTGGCGGTCTGTAACTCTGAGCATTTGCCAGTTGTCCCATTTGATTCTCTAGTGCTTTAATAGAAGCAGATTGACTTTGAATTAATGCCGCTTGAGATTGAAATATAGCATCATACTTTTTTAACTGAGTCAGCACTTCTGTTATGCCTGGTTCATTTGTCTGCTCCTGGCTTTTGTTCTGCTGTTGGAATTCAGGTGGTGGATAGTTCTTCTGTGCTGGAAATCTGGTGGTGGATTCTTCCTTTGTCCAGAATTGTTGCTCCATGAAAAATTGGGATGATTCCTCCACCTGGGTTGTAGGTGTTGGAATATGGATTGTTTCCCTGTTTGTTAAAATTGTTGACATAATTCACCGTTTCTTCAGGTTGAGTTGGCTCTGGTGCTCCTCCATATGTTAAACTTGTTGCTCCAATATTGCTTTGAGTGTTGAGAGTCTCCATGAATTTGCATATCTGGTCCAGTTTGGCACTAACTGCTGTGTTGGCTCCAACTTCATAAATTCCTGCAATTCTTTGAATCAGCTCCTTTCTGTTGGCCACAAGGAATTATTATTGGCCATCTCTTCGATTAGGTCCCAGGCTTGATCTTCTCCTTTTGACATCAAAGCTCCTCCAGCAGCAGCATCAATAGTGGTTCTCATCAATCCAGAAAGTCCATTATAGAAAGTTTGGACTTGAAGCCATTTTGGAATCTCATGGTGAGGACATTTCCGGAGCAGATCTTTGTATCTTTCCCAAGCTTCGTACATGGATTCTGAATCTTGCTGCACAAAGGATGTGATGTCATTTCTCAGTTTTGCTGTTCTGGCTGGTGGAAAGTACTTTGCAAGGAATTTGGTGGCTAGGGTGTTCCATGTTGTGATGGAACCTGCTGGTAGTGAATGTAGCCAGGCCTTTGCTCTGTCTTTCAAAGAGTATGGAAAAACCCGCAATCTCATTGCTTCTTCGGCTCCTCGGTTGTAATTGAAAGTGCCGCAAACTTCCAGGAAGTTGCTGATGTGGGCGTTAGGATCTCAGTTGCATTCCCTCCAAATTGAACTGACTGCTGAATCATCTGAATGCATGTTTTGATGTCACACGCATTTGCTGGTAAGGGAGGAAGTACAATACAGGAAATGAGTCTGTCAACCATCGGAATGGTTCTGTCTCGAATGGGAATTGGTGGTGCAACGATCAAAGGTTCAGGTTCCATGTTGACTAAAGCTTCTTGGCCTTCTCGCCTTTCTCTTCTCAACTGTCTGATGGTTCTTTCAATTTCTAGGTCAAGTGGTCGGAGTTCAAAGCTTCTGGTTCGTCTCATGAAGTGTCTAAGAACCTGTAACACAAGAAAACAGAAATAATAAGTAAAAAGAAATTAGATACAAGTAAAGGTATCTAACCCCTAAACTAATAGTAAAAGATAACTAAGTTCCCCGGCAACGGCGCCAAAAACTTGACCGGCGTAAACACACACGTATAACGCAAGCGCACGTATCGTTCAAGTAGTATAAAAATATCGATCCCACGAGGACTTAATTCCTACTGTTGTTATTAATTGTTGAATCTATTTATTTACAAATATCTAATTAAATGGATAAGAGAGATATTGTTTGTTTGATGGGTTGAATGGCTTACTAAATAAATAAATAAATAAAAAGACAAAAGAAAATACTAAAGAAAATACAAAAGACACAAAGATCTAGGGTTGTGATTTCTTCCATTACCATTTTAAAGATGAAGTGATTATTATATAGATGGGTAAAACATTGATTTATTAACCTGGAACACGAAATTATGCGAAAGCATCTGTCGATGGTCAGACACAAATACCCAGTGTAACCCAATTGAACCATATTCCTATGTCAACCACATTATCTGGATTCATTAAGATTGAGTTCCAATTATGGCTACCCTCGCCCGACAGGTATATTCCTATCCTGTAAGGAAATCTATTAAAGGTTATCTATCCTCAAGGAAGATCGTGGGCTATTGAGTCTAAGGTCTTAAACTTAAAATCCATATGTCTAGTTCATTTTAAGTTACCTAATCAATTTTATTAATGGCCAATTAATAAAAAGCATTAAGATTAAGACTCAATAAATAAATCTTTATAATACCCAAGCTATAATCTAACCCTTATAAACCGGTGATATTGAAATTCATCACAACCCCAGATAACTATTTAGTTACAACACATAACTAGGACTAATAACTGAAAAATAAAAGACATAAAGTAAAAATACTGAAAAGTAAAAGACATAAAGTAAAAAGTAAAATAAATGCTAAGGTAAAAGGAATTACTTTTACTACTACTTATTTAGAAATCTCCCATAAAATAATATATAAACTTGTTATAATATTACTAACCGACCAATCTGGCGGTATCCTGATTAAGTCAAATTAAGTCCAACCAGCCATATAGGCGGTAATATTTGTCCATAATCCAGCCATAAAGGCGGTACCAAAATAAATTTACCAACCGACCAATCTGGCGGTATCCTTGATTAGTCAGGTTTAAACCAGATTAAATTGAATTGCCAACCGACCAATATAGCGGTATCCTTTATTAATCAGTATTTTAAATAGTGAATATATTATTTTTAAGGGAGATTAATCTAATTAGTAACAGTAAAAGAATTACCTTTCACCCTAGCTTGGGAAATTACCTCCTCATTACTGAAAAGTAAAAACTGAAAAATTAAAGAAAGAAAAGTACTGTGCGTAAAAGTAAATTGCGGAAAGTAAAAACTGAAAAGTAAAGAAAAGAAAGTGCGAAACTGAAAATTAATTACTGAAAACTAAAAATAAACAAACTAGATACAATCTTCTTATTTATTCATTAAGAATTTCAAAGAAGAAAGTATGAATTTTACAAATGAAATGGCTTGGTATTTATAGGCAAAATTTTGCCACCATCAAATCATCAATCAATTTCTCCACCAATTACATTATTAATTTCTCCACTAATTACTCCACCAAATCCATAATTGCTCCACTAATTGCTTATCTTGTTTGGTGTTGATTTGATAATTTTTATTAATTATTAATAATTAATATTTTGCTTTGAAAATGATTGATAATGACTTTTAATAATTGCACTCCACACACTTCTGGATGGTTCATCAATTTCGGTCATGAAATCATCATAATTTGAAAATATTTGCTCTTCCAAAGTTGTATATCGTTGAGTCTTCTTTAATCTGGAACTTGAATCAGCTCAAACCGATATCGGAGTAAAAAGTTATGCCCAAAATACGACAGATGCGCAAAACTGGAATTTACAAAACTGCACTTCGTCAAAAACGCCCTTTCAAGTTTCCAATCTCCAAAATTAATATATCAAGTCCAATAATTGCCCTTATTTGATCCACATTTCATCCTAAATGATTTCATTGAGTCCCGATATTATTTTATCTGCAAAATAAAATAAAACATATCAAAACGTTCATCAAACCCGAGAAACTAAAGAAAAAAAAGTAAAAGGGGCGGTAAATATTGATATATTTTCCACTCATCACCAGGGCTGTATGCATTATATGGACAGCAATCAAACGACCGGGATCATTCAATACGACGGTATGAACACGATACTTGGATCCAGTACCACAGCATAACTAAAACCAATCTTTTCTCAAAAGTCGAACGTGGCTTTAAGTGAGTAGGGGTGCGCCGGACCGCCGACGAATAATAGGTACCCCCACCCCAGGGACGGTCTTGTCTTTCTCTTTGTGCAAATCCAGTGCTGGTGTTGAAGGTTTAGCCCAGCCCAGCTGTACATTTAGGAGATAGAAGGCTCATCAATCAGTCATAGCCGGGTTTGAAACAGAATTGCTACTTTATTCTTGTTATTGATAGAGTGGTATTCTCCGCCCCCATTTGAAAGTGCTTCCAATAGTCAATGAGTAGGAAGAGGTTTAGGAAGTTCCAGACCAGTACTAAGATAAGCCCTTGTAAATGCAGTCAAGAGGGTCTAGTCAGTCATTTCTATTCTTTAAAGGCAGGAAGGCTCAGAAGTCTAATCTAACTGACTATGACAAGACCAGCTCAAAGATCTACTAAATTCTTTTCAAAACCTGTGCCATCCTCCTAAATTTTTCCCATTAATTTCGTATCCGTAATAGTGCGAAAGGAAGGCCCGGCTCCAACTCCAAGTTGTTCAGCACTTCCCTCGCCTTCTTGCCACGCCTTTAAACTCACTTTACCAAACTAGTTTGGACAAGGAATGCCCTATTACTGTTCGAAAAGAAGCTGCACATTCAGGAGGAAGGAATACGGGCTTAGCAGCAAATCTTTTATCTGTCTCAAAAAGGGCACGTTCGAAGCAAGATGTTGTCTAATTAGCCCACAAATTACAAAACTCTGGAAAAGGCGCTGTGAAAGAAGGACATTCTGAGGGATCGAGTGGAACTGGCTCTAAAGAAGAACCTACAAACTTGCCGAGAAGAAATCTTCCTCTTCTAGCTTCCACAGGGACATTGATGTAGCCAAATCATTCCAAGTTTGCTTGGTGGAATGGCTTTTGCTCCGAACGCTGTAAGTAATCAGGTTACGAAAGGACATTTGTCACTGACAAGACCTTAGTTCTTCCGTATCCAGGATAAATTCTCCCGTCCCCACCCACCAACCAACGCTTTCGAGCAGTCGTTTGCAGCAGGCCTGGGTCACGATGATGATGGGCTTTCTTCTATCTTCTAAAGGAGAGATTCCTAACAGTTAGAATCCGATTACTTTTTTCAAGTAATTGTCGTCGATCAACCCTACCTTCGAATTTTAGGCTTGCAAATTTTTTTCTTTTACTTTAATACTCACTTGTTTTCATGTCGTGTCAGACCATTTGCTCTCGATGACCGTGGCCCCTGTGTTATGGGCGAGTTGGGTTCGGATCGGACCGGCCTACTTTCTTCGGGTACCGGACGTACTCTTATCCTTCCGCCACAGACAGACTCAGAGGATTCCGGTGGGATTGAATTTTGCTTTACTTTTGAAGAAGATGACACCACCTCTCATCCCTTAGCTCTTTGATGAACTCTTCGAGAGGGCTCATGACTCTTGAAAGTGAATATCACTCGCAAGGGCCGCCCTGATAGTGGAACCCTTCAACGGAAAATAGCGTATGCTAGCCCCGGGTTGTGAACTGAACTTGGACTGATTGTTCGAACTGTTTGTTGGATATCTGGATCGATTCCATTAGGGATTCAAATAGACTCCTTTGGCCTTGATGAGCCCCGTTAGTGGAGTTCGTCTCTTTCTATTATAGCACAAGCCAGTCGGACCACAGGGTGCAGCAAAAGTGATGCGCAAGACTGAGACCGTCACCCGAAGAAGAGGAGACTCCTGATGATCCTAGTCAGGCCATCCTTCTGACATAAACTCGTCTAGCATTACAGGTGTGCGTTGGCATTTTCTTAAGGTATGTGACCTTGGGAATTAGGTTCGGGAGTTGCCGGTGTATGCCTTGCCTTTTGGAAATGGTGACTCTTCCACAGGTAGAGATGAGGCTTTAGCCGCAGCTGCTAATTCTGCTTTTTATGATTTGTCGAAAGAGCTTTTGACACCTGCTTCATCTGCACAAGACATTCGAGTTTTGCTCGGGGGAGAGGGTTATCCCTCTCCAACCGGAAGGCCGCAATTCCGATAGGATGACACGTGGCACACATTACATCAATATGGATCAAATAATCCATTGGGTGTACATTCAGAGATGGATAAAATTGCTTTTTACCCTTATTTTTATGTAAAGGATCTAGTAGGTTGGGTAGCTTTTGCTATCTTTTTTTTCTTAAGCCAATAAGTCCTGTGCCTGGTAGGTGCAATCAGTATGTCCCTTACCTGTCCATTCAAGCCTTTCCATATCTCGTCTGGCCCTGTCTTCTGTCGTACTCTTCCTCAATCTATGAGCGAGACTCTATCCATCGATCCAGGCAGGAGACATCACCCGTCCTTTACTGCGCCCCCACCCATTCTTTGATTGGTGAAGCGGCGAGACTATTCCGTCCATGAAATCAAACTACTTTGTTGTAGATCCAGACTGAAAGACATGCATGCTCAAATTCAACGAAGACGCTCTGAACATGGTGTCTCACGCCATCACTCACTTTCCTTCATAATTCAACAAAATAGTGCTTTTAGGAGTGAGAGTGAACAGCTTTCTTTGCTGAGTTCGCAGCGTACCCACCTTACTATCGATTGCTACGAAAGTAGTTTCAAGGAGGGTTTTTTTGATTAATCTCTCGCATTCATGAAGCAGATTGTCGAAAAGGGCTTTCTGCAAGCAGGAAAATGACCTTTTGACAATCCACAGGTTGTAAGCTTGATCCCGGTCTCGGGACTTCCCAAGTCACGGAGTCTTTGATAAAGTTATAAACAAATGTTAGCTCTCTTGTTCTTAGACCGGAGGAGGAGGTAAGACATGGGCTATTTTTATAAGGATGTGGGGAGTCGGGGGAAAGTCTACCACACGGAGAAGAAGCTCCAATTCTCACCTAAGCATGGGAGCTCAGTTGTGCCTATATCTTAGCCTTCGAGCTGAACACTTCATCGAGCGGCGAAAGGGCCATTGCTCTCTCTATCCGTCCGAAGTCCTTCTCGTCCCTTTTCCCTTTTGGTAGCTACTTCGTCTTTCACAAAATGCTTCTGACTGGGGAAAACCCTCCGCCCCTCTGGAACACCTGACTTTAACACCACTGACTTGATCGCTATATAGCGGGCGGCATCAGGTGTAGTTTTGTTCCGTCCGCTCCTACATTTGCTGTCTAGGTTCTTATAGGCCTCTCCGAAGGTCACCTCCACTGCCCGCCCGTAGACTCTCTCTCTTCTCGGCTCGTCCTCTGGTACTGACCTGACTATGATCAGTGATCTTGCTAAAGACCGGTATGACAATGGCTCGTGAACGAGAAATAATTTACTTTTTTGATACTGGTCAAGTTTTGGGCAATGCAGCTCACTTAGTGGAATCGGAACAGGTTGATAGGAGCCTCTTCCCTACGCCCCCATGTCCCTCCCCCAATTGGGTTGGTGTTCAGTAACAACCGAGGCAAAATGGTTTATGATTGAATCTCAGAGGCATTCTCCCCTGTCATCAGGTCACCAACTTCCTTGACCTTCCGGCACTGGGCAGGCGTCAGCCCCCATACATGGTCTTACGACTTTGCGGAGACCTGTGTTTTTGGTAAACAGTCGCCCGGGCCTGGTCACTGCGACCCCCTTTGTGAGGAGATGGAAGCAATCGTCCCTACCGTCGTAAAATAAGAGCACCTGGCTCTGCCCATTTACAAGGACTGGCACTCGCTTTTTTATTCCTGCTCTTATCGAACCACTCCCATTTATGCCAGATTTCAACATGAATTACAAAGAACTGAAATGGTGAATAAGAAAGATTTCCGAAAGATCTAACAGGAGCCATAAAGACGATTGTAGAAAGATACTAGGATTATACAACCTGGCGAACTGAAACATCTTAGTAGCCAGAGGAAAAGAAAGCAAAAGCGATTCCCGTAGTAGCGGCGAGCGAAATGTGAGCCCGTGAAAATGGGGTTGTGGGAGAGCAATACAAGCGTCGTGCTGCTAGGCGAAGCGGTGGAGTGGAGTAGGAGGAGTCGGTCTTCTTTGAAGATCGAGGAAGAAATCGGGTTCTTGAAGCTGGTCCTTGGCTATTTGCTGGAAGACCTATCATCTTGCAGCTTTGGCATCCTAAAGGATTGCTCGTGTGTCCACGGGACAAATCCTATTTGAAATGGATGGTGTGGGTTTGGAAAATGCTCCAGCGAGCGATTCAGCAATGGCAGACTCCTCCGACTGCAAACTCTTCGATGGCGGATGCTTAGGCAAAAGCAGGCTTCTTTGTTGGCGAAACGAAGGGCTAAATAGCGCCGCTCTGAGCCGGTCTGGATTTCCAACGCCTTGGGAATCCCGAGCTGGACGGTTTATGCACTGTTTTTGTGGTCCTGCGATCAATTACGAGAGCTCGACCGGCAATGGCATCTCTTTTCTTCCTCACCTCCCGATTCTCCTGCTACTGCTCTAGCTCCTCGAGAAGGAAGAAAGTACGGCTCGAAAGAAGAAAACTCAAACCGGCTCGAAAGCTGCAAGCGGTTCGCGGGAGGGGTATAGGTCTCGATCACGTGTGAGGTATGAATCTCTATAACGGGAATGAGCAACGACGAAATGACAAGATGAGGTGCTCCGGGCACCCCCATTTAGAAAGAAGGGTCGAAGAAGGTTCTTTGGAAAAAAATCCTTTTAGGTTCCCTTTTTGTCTCTTTTTGTAATGGCTATTACAAGTAGCAAATTCCTTTCATGTAGATAGAGTAGAGTCGCATGCTGTACTGCCTTCGTGTGAGATCTAGGATCGAGAAAGTTGTTCTTTCGACGTTAACTCTTTCCTCGGTATGAATTAAGGTAAGTAGTATGAACTCCCTTACCAACCCACTAAAATGCAAATAGGGATCAGAAATGTGGTCAATATCACGAAAAATAAAGAGATACCGTCTATACCCAAATCAAAATTGATGTTGGAATCTCCACTCGAGAAAGACCATTCACCGAAGCAGAAGCGCCTGATCCCACAATGGTGACTCTTCCACAGGTAGAGATGAGGCTTTAGCCGCAGCTGCTAATTGGATCAGTTTCTCCTCAACAAATAAGCGCTTGGGCCCGCGTGAGGTCGTCCATGTATAGCTTGAAAAAAGAGCCAAACCCGACAATAACAGGCGAGAATGATTACGCGATTGTCACTGCTGAATTCACTGGTATAATCTATACCCCCATTTTGAAAGAAGGGTCGAAGAAGGTTTTGGTCAGGGGAAACAGGTTCAAATCTTATTTCCGGTAGACTAAACTTCACACTTTACTTTCTTATCGTTCGTCCGTTCCAGGGATCGGAACTAAAAAAAGATATCGAAATTCCATTCCGCTCATGGGGTTCTCGCGTCGCCTACCACCTTGACCTGCTCCTGGGCAACAGAGAGAGACAAGAGCTTCCTCTATAATAAGAGAATTTCTTCCTATTATTTCTCACCCGATGAGTACCCTGTCTTTTGCTGGCAGGCCCGATCCCGATTTCTGAGTTATATAGCCTGGATGGGAGCTGCAGTTCAAATACCTCTTATGAGTAGAGCTCCTTGTTCTATTTGAGTAGCTTGGTTTGGTTAGCAGCTTGGCATGAGTAGCTTCCATCTACCGATCACTGTCTCTCGACCAGGTCATCATCCTCATTCTCGAAAGAACGAACATGAGAATTCTCAAAGGAACATGAGATCGGTAAGCGATTCAACTCACTTACGTTCATTCGACCTATTCGAGGGACTATGTTCTTTGCGGCTTTGCAGCGATTGATACTTTCTTGGTTAGCAATTCAATCCACATCTTCCCCAGCTTTCGAGCTGGTTTGAGTTTTCTTCTTTCGAGCCGTACTTTCTTCCTTCTCGAGGACCCAATCTCGACGAAAAAAGGTGCGCAACTACATCAAAAACCTCTATTCCTGACGTGAACGGATGCTTTGTCATTATCTCCGTAAAGCAAGGGGCAAGGCTTCTACGACAGCTTCCCCCTTATGTAGTCGTCGGCCTTCCCCAGCCCCCCCTTCGTCGCTTCTGTCGAGGCATACCGGCCTACTGAACGAGGCGATAAAGGTGTCGACAATTTACTTCTTTTGCTGACCGGGTTATCTTTGACAAGTAAAGTTCATTAAATTCTTAACTTCTTATCAAATTCAGCCGGTATCACTTTGGCTGCAGGAGGGGAATGGTCCAGTTCAACTGTTCTTCGCTGAGAGCTTCTTCACTCAATTACCAAGATTCAATCGACTTTCTTTTTCCACTCGCTGCCCGATGCGTTCTTTAAAGCCCTGCTATACGTGCTTGCTGTGAAAGTGATCTTCGTAATCAAGAGATGGCTCATGAAAGCAGCACCAACGTTGTTGGCCCTCCCTGCAGAATGACTCTTGCCCTCGGTCTTTCTGCGTTCATGCATAACTTCCATACCAAGGTTAGCACGATTAATAATATCTTTCATGGGGATACAATTCACGGTTCAAAAATTTCAAGAAACTATGTTGCTGCTGATGTGGAGAAATTGGGCCTTCCATAGAACTACATTCTTGCTTTGGGCATCTTCCCCACCCAAGCCAACCCTTTCCTCAGCTGATGCCGGCCCTCAGGGGGGAGACCGGATTCCTTTCTTTCCTATTTAGAACTGCAAATTTGTCTTTGTCGCTTGCTCCTTTTCGCCACGCATAAACTGAACCAACAATTAGGATAAGCATAGAAGGGAGGAGTATCTCCAGCTTTTTCTTTTAAGTCAGCGGGCAGGCGGCAAGGGTTCTTCATAAGAATCCCGCAATCCAGGGCTTAACCGGTACTTTATCATTGGGTAGTGCCTGACCTTCGAGTCTTATCTTATCCCATGCTGTTCGAAGCGCTATCCTTTCTTATCCCCTCTTTGGGCCTCATTCGTTGTGAAGAGTCGATTCAACAAGAGGAATCAGAGCTTCTCCCTCTGATCACTTCGCTACTTTGAGAACAGCGAGAGCAGAATCCGAATTCGACCAGTCGGTCTCACAGTCAGGCAGGCTCTCGCAGAAAGTCGCATACTCGTGTTGCCTGCTTTCGTTCCTTTCGTCTCGAAGGCCGGTTCAGTAATAGTGAAAATCCTTCTGACTCGGAATGCTACAAAGAGACTCCCGAGAGCCAGAAGTATTAAAGGAATGGCCATGAGATTTGTGCGTTTACCCCGGCCTGAAACACCGTCTTTTGGGGCCAACACTCGTTATCAAAGAAGTTTCGTGGCTGAGAGGATCGAGAAACCATCGCCCAAAGGTGCTCATTGAGCCGGTATTTGACCTTGGGGATCAGACATTAATCCTCTCATACCCACCAATTGCCAAGACAGGCAGGAGTAGCCGGCATATGCAAGGGCTGGTTTATCAGGGGCGGATTGATGAACAGAATACGGCATGTTTTCCCGTCAGACATTCTCTTTCTGTATGGGCATCGATGAATCTATCAATAGAAGGACGACGATGCAACTTTCCTTCTCTATCTCCCATTCTTCTTCTTCTCAATTGGGCGAAGTATCTTGATGCGGAGGATGTTCCTCGGTTCCGTGAAAGGTTCGGCAATTTGCCCATTGGCGTGCATCCAGTAGGAATTGAACCTACGAATTCGCCAATTATGAGTTGGGCGCTCGGGTAACCATACATGAAGAGGGAATTGCGCGGATTTCGCAACTGGGCCGGCAAATAATAGAAATGCATGTGTTAAGCATATAGCTTCAGTAGCATGATTGCTGAGGAGCATCAGAGATTTCTCTATGAAAAATACGAATCGGAGTTTGAAGAAGGGGAAGGAGCTCCCTTTTAAGGGCCCGCTCTACACTTGGGGGGCAGTGTACGGTACGAGAAATCAAATCATACCTAAATGATCGAATCCTCGAACGACCCGAGAAAGCTAACAAATTTCTTTCCTTCTCATCTTACTGACTTCGTTTGGGGTCTCCCTCTGGGGTTGGGGTATCTATAGTGGGCTCACTCTCGACACATCCTTTGACGCTTTGCCCAGTACCGACCTACTAGACTGGATGGAAGCGGACGAATAGAAATGAAGGCCATCCTCCTAAAAAGATTAGCCGGGAGGGAGGTGCTTTTTCGGGTTTGGTTTGCCTAGATAGGAAGTACGCTCAGTGGATAAGATGGCTGCGCTCCAGCTCGCTCAAGAATGGGACGGCAGTGGTCCGCCGGCAAGCTCGTTCTAATCTTGGACGCAGTACATTAGAATCCTGAAGCACCACCACGACATGAGACCTAGTACAATGATAGTGCGGACTTTTGATGGAACACGCCGAGAGTATTCGTCGACCCTTGATGAAATTGAATAAAAGAGAAGAATCATTCCCGGTGAGAAATCTGGAAGCTTTGCTGGTGCATCAGGCAACGAGACATGTCCCCAAGATTGCTACTATTGCTCTCCTGAACTTTGCCAGTCGAATGGGCGGAACCTGACCCCCCCTTTTTTTGCTTTTCTCGCCGGCAGGAGAATCCATTTCTTTTCTTGTATTGTTTATTATGATTGATCTGTAGTTCAAGGGCACTCTAACTAGCTTGAGTGGTGGCGCACTCGGGCAAAGTTCGGGAACCTTGTGGGATGGAACTAATCTAAGGAAGATCTGGTGGCTGCTCCATCCAGTCCGCAACATTCGTTGAGTTACAGACACAACTCGATGCAACTATGGCGGAAGTGGTAGAAGAGCCTGCTTGTACCCGTATGGAATTCTTCTGTTTCTCAGTAACTCCTGCGCTTGGAAAGGGCGTCTCGAAAATAAGGGTCGAAAGAAATTATATTCTCGCGCGGATCCAAAACAGAAAGAATTAACCAAATTGCAATATCTTTCTGTTTCAGGGGCTTTTTCAATAAGGCCGCGCGGGGGCCGGACGGTACACAACTTGGTTTTGTGGTTTAAATGCTGAAAAAAAAAGCCTTGTTAGCTCCATCTTATGGATTTGAAAAAGAAACTAGAACCTTTTTCGATATGACCATCAACAGCAAAGCGTGACTTCTCGCCCGGGGGGTAGATTGATACAATAGAAACCTCTGGTAAAATGCCCTGGATCGGGGTTTGGTGTGAACCAACTGGTCGCTCCTCTAGTTGAAGTGTCGGGCCCCTTTTTCGTTAGCAGCCCCTTTCTACAGTGGGCTGAGATGGTTTCGATTTGAGGGGCCTGCCACCCTATTTGCCCACCGCAGCAGGGGCTCTTTTCTCGCAAACCTCTATCAATTACAGGGGAAGAAGGTCAAAAACAAGTACTACCTGATGAATCGCACAACCCCATTGCCATTAAGCTCAACTTTGCAGGAATGCCCAACGTGCTAAGTAATATATGGAACTGATCACGACCCAAGGCTTTTGTGAATATGGGCAGGGCATTCATGGATGGGCCGACAAAGCAGCTTTTCCCGTAACTGAAATATGAAACGGAAATGAATTTTTCCACGGAGGCAAATCTTTGCCTGCTAGGCAAGAGGATAGCAAGTTCAAAATTCTGAGGTCATCGATCGACAGGGTGCTACTCCGGGACAACGAAGCTAATACAAAATCCGCTAAGACCCATCTTTTCCTAAGCCCACCCATACCAGCGAACTGATAGAAAAGAAGGTCTTTCGGCTACTGGACGGCTTTCAAAACGCGGAAGGAGAAGTGTGCCCCATCCTGTGTCTTTCAGAATAGCCTGCTTGAGGGGCCTTCCAAAGTCAGTCGTCTTTGCCCAAATTTGGTGATCCCTTCCTTATACGGTAAGTAATTCCCCCTTCTCGACGTTCCGGAGGGTGGCTCTTCACTTCGGGTTCACTATTCTAGGGTCTTCGCACTAACAATGGCAAGTGAAGCCTTTGAATGTTGAATGGGAACTGGGAAAGGAACTGCTACTGGCGGATCCTTGCCTAGATTCAAACTAAATGAAAGAAAGGAAAGCGTAGCGTGACGAGATGACCCAAGAATTTCGTCAATTTTATGACAAATCCGGTTCGATGGCTGTTCTCCACTAACCACAAGGACTTCTTTTAGCCTAGATCAACCATTCCTTGAGGGGTTTTGCTTCCGCGAAGGCCTTCTTTCGTGCGCATCTCACTTGTTTGTGGGCTTACGCCTATCAATGCCTGCTTCATCTCAAACCTCACTTCCCCCCTTTTTCGCCCCCACTCTTTGGCTTTAAGAATGCTGGTTTTAAGAATGAGTAATTGCCCTTCTCCGACCCTTACTGCCCAACCTGAGAGCCTCGAGAGCTCTCATTCATACCTTTACCCAAGATGAACGAAAGACTTGATCAGGCGAGGTCTCGCTCCTTTCACTTCCTCTTCGACAGGATATGACCCTTTTAGTGGCTATAGTGGCTATCGGACCGTACTTCATGCAATCCGCGTAAAAAATTGATAGTAACACCTCTCAAAAGTCAACAACATGACCTGTAGTTGGATCTGGAAGACTAATGCTTCCCTAAAATGAAATTCTTCCTGTGGCCTTGCTCTAAGCGGTAGGAGCTCAATTTGACGTTTTCCAAGTTCGAAGAGAAGAATTGTGCACTACAGTCTTTGTGAATGAATAAGCCGGCTATCCCCTTCTTAATAGACGCTGGCCCCGGCACCGGCTCGGGTAAATCAAAGTAGCAGCAATCATCTAATCACAAAGCAAAAGAAGGAGGAGGTTACCCGCCGACTGAAAGGAGAGGGGACGGGGATCACTAAGGCCGACTTTCGTCCCTGCTCCTTCAGATTCAATAATCTTTACCCAAATTGAAAATACTGTAAATAGGCTGTATGAATCACCCCCGTATCAATTACCGAGTCTTTTTTTTTTTTTGCGACTCCTCATGACTACCCGCATAAACTTAAGGAACAATCTTCCCCTCGGCCGATGAGATAGCTGGTAGGAACTATTGTAAATGGCATAATTCGTGGACTCACTCTACAAAGAATTGTTTGGATTTCTTGCTCTTTTTTTCAAGAAATTCTGGCTCAGGTAATAGATCTGACTCATGCACATCAGATCTGGAATGACTCATGCACATCAGATCTGGAATCACACGCCTCTTCTCTCCCTTTCTTGGCGGCCCACACCTGTAGCGTTCGTGATCGGCCTACTCAACTCGGACTTCCAGGCGGTTTTTCTTTTGGGCAGCTGTTCACCGTTGGATCTCGCCAATACAGCCCATTCTAAGATCAGGGCTGGGAACAAAGGAATAGTAAGCTGCTCGGGAATGTTTGGCTCAGGTTAAAGGGATTAGATCCATCCAACCCGTAATCGCAACGACCCAATTGCAAGAGCGGAGCTCTACCAACCTGCCATAATGTACTCCTACCGGCAACCGAAGTCGAGCATACATACGACGATCTTCATGCGTGAATAGCCGGGAGGAAAGAAAGGGCGGTAGATGATAATGAAAAAGGGCGCCGCGTCTGGACGGGCGGGCGGAATGGATGAGCGAAAGCTTGGGGCGTCTTTGGCTTTACGAGAGAAGCCCGCCGGAGAAAAAAGTCTTTCTCTTCCCGTCACGGATCATATTCCATTCCGGTGCGTCCACAGAAGAGGAAATCGCAGGGTCGGGCAAACCATCTTCTCAGGTACAGTTCTCTAACCAGCCCCCCATGAAATTCAGGTTTTTCTTTAGGTGATTAGGTGAACCGGTGAAGGCCGGTGTTAGCAGCTTGGTTGGGCAAGTAGGGGCTACGGTTCAGTATGAGTCTGCTCATGGCCTGGTTCTTCGTACAGAGTAAGTTGTTTCAGCTGTGCAGCCGTACTTTTTGCCATAGAAGATGGAGGAAGGAACAAGAGGTTCTTTGAGGGGTAGTTCACGAAGGGACATCCAAATAAGGGCTTCCCCCGAGGCTATATAAAATCTTTCTATTAACCGGTCTATGGTTGTTCATTCCTTGTAGAATCGAGAAATGCAGATAGGGAGTCCTCGGCAGGCTTGGAAGTGCTGTAAGTAAAGATCCATGCCCGTGCGCGAGACGAGAAGGGGGGACAGCTCAAAGATTCGATGATGGAGAAAGCCGCGTAGAATAAGAAAAGCAAAGGAAAGAGCCGCGAAATTAGGTTCGCAGTTAGGTGAAGGAAGTATGACCGCTTTACCAATAGTGGAGACCCATTCAGGCGATGTTTCGGCTTATATTCCTACTAATGTAATTTCTAATACAGATGGGCAAATATTCTTATCCGCTGATCTATTCAATGCTGGAATCAGACCCGCTATTAATGTGGGTATTTTTGTCTCTAGAGTAGGATCCGCAGCTCAAATTCCTAAATCCACTAACCAACGAGAGAAAGAAGATATAATAAGATGTATCCCGACGAATGATTTCTCTTGAGGTTTGGATGGATATTGAGAGAGCAAGGTTTGCTCAAGAGCTGCAATCAATAGAAAGGGATCCACCCTAAATAGAAAGAAGAGGATCAGAATAGGAACCTGGGGCTTCGCTTGCTCGCCCACTTATCCATGCGTTCTTTGGTAGGCAGCATAGCATCTTTTGGTTTTCCACTTCCAAGAAAGACTTGAGGCAATAGCTAAGCATTGCGGCCATCACAGTTCATCGTCTTCTTCCCTTCGGTTTCCCTTCGGTGTTTCCCCTATCTTTTTAGGGAAATCGGCATACGTTACTCCGCGGTAAAGCGTCTGCTTTTAGCGGTATATCGTCTTCTCTTAGTTAATTACTTAATTACTTAAAATTTGTTCAAGATGCCAAGAATCTCACTCCTTCAAGAATCTCACTCCTTTCGGAGCAGTAAGAGTTCCGTTTACATTCTTTTGAAAGTTCTTCCAAGGCCGCAATTAAACTTCCGAAAGGCAGATTAATTGAATAAGGCCCTGTTTCTGGACCAACCACTGTATGCGTATCAGGAAATGCTGCTTCGGGTCGAAGTTAACTTTAGCTGAGAGGAACTGGGATGGATTTTGGCACCGAATTGAAGTACGAAAGTGGGGTTGACAATTGGACAGTGAGATGCAAGTGGAACATCTAGGCCCACCGATCGATGATGCGCCAATGAACTTGGAGACGAAGGGTTTAATCATACAAAGGGATTTCGAGAGGTCGTTCCGCCCCTTGTCCCCGAAGATGGGTAATATGTTCTCAAAAAATCTTGCTCCAATCTGACCTAGCTCATCCCTCTCTTTCCTTTTTACGCCCCCATGTCGCCACACGGGAGGGACCTGGGGGCGTAAAAGGGGATTTCCAAATTTCTGCTTTTTTATTCCCATCATCCGGTAACCACAGGATGATCCACAAAAAAGGTGGCAGGATTCGAACCTATGGCCGGCCCGACCCTGACCTGCTGGGTTGGGTGGCCTTGGATTCGAGAAGAAGGAAATGAAGAACGGGAACGAAACGAAATACACTTGAAGCTTACACCTTAGACTTTCTCTTGGGCAATCTAATCTATGAATTGGAAAGCCTTTCTACGTGACGGGTGGGCAAAGAGCTCATACTGGATTTGATACTGGATTTGAGACTGACCTCTTTTCTCAGTATCTGCAGTACGATCCATTTGGTCCAAGTCTTCCCATCGTGTAAGCCAACCTTCCAAGCCATTCCTATACCGAATGGATTAGATCCATTTCAATGCCACCAAGAATCTCATTAAAATGTTCTTCCTCTACTCCCGCCAGTCTCTTCTGCCTCCAGATATGGTCTGAGCCTTGGTCCCCCCAGGTTGGTTAGTCTGCTGAACCTGTCCTGGTGATAATATAAGGGGCTGCTGAGTGGATGGCTGTACGTATATTCTCTGCTTTTGTGGATGGTCATTTCTACCGGGTACCGCCACAGGAGGCAGAGTTGTCAGATGAAGATAAGGATGAGTTTGAGACCTATAGTCTTTTTATGCTGGTTCGTTGCGTCTCTCAATTCTAGGGGTCCTTCTCCTCTAAGAGGGGACAATTCAAGAAGAATGAAGAGGGTTCATATAGATACATTCACATGGAATCGGGAACTAGTAGACATATTCTCCAACAATAGGAAAGGTCGAAGATCGCTCTTCTTTCTAGATTCGATAGTAGTCAGTCACTCGGAGCCTCAGTTCAGTCCTTTCTTTCAAATGAATGGCTTGGCGGTACGGCTTCGCTTGACTTGACCGGATCAGCTACGTTTGTTATGGAACCGACCGCACTTGACTCTATTCGTCAGTGGACCAGCCAGGCCTTTTGAAAGCTACTATGATGTTTAGATTGACCGCCCTATTTGAAAGCTGTACCGGACAGAGTTCTCAAATGAGAATTTTATTTTCTCTCGGTAGCTATCTTTCTCACAAGCTGGCACCCCGCCGACCGAGACTTTTATGAAATACAATGCAGACGTCTGTACGCTTACTAGTTTGGTACCGGACTTGGGACGCATGGTCCCGGACTTGGATCTCAGTACAACCACAGTTCTGATCTTGCCTTGCTTCTGATCGTGAACTCTGTATATGCTGCTACGCCAATCTTTGATGCGGGGCATCTTTTTGAATCTTAATTAAACCAGATTGCGTATCCCTATGGTGTATCAAGGTGTGTTTTAAATTCCTTATCTAAGGGGAGTTCTCCCAAAGCCATTGGATGATTGGGTTCCTAGCGATGTGCTCATCGAAAGCTGTTATTAATTGCATCAATTTTTTTAGAATTATCGGACCCAAGTAAACACCCGAGAAGCAGAAAGCCTCCGTTCGGTCAACAGGTTGTTCCATATCGGTCAAGTGGATAAGTGGAATGGACGTAGATAACGACGACGTCTTTGATATCACTCACTTAAAGAGAATGGACTTTGTCGATGTGTGTGAGGTCGCGCTGCTAGTATCCCGCTCCTCTGGTAAAGTGGGATGACAAAGAAAACAAAGAAACAATCTCTGATGGCATCAAATCCGCAAAGTGACAAATACAAATATGAGAATCAATAGATCAGTAGGAGTAGCACGTTTTCGACAATCCTCGGAATCATTCTCTCACGTATAAGTTCTCAGCTATCTCGTTGGAAACGGGCCTTCGAACGCCAGGCGTTGACCAGCTTGTGGCCCCACCGCGACTCCAGACGCATTTGAGTCCTGGAACCGCAGCCCCATTCAACGGGGGATTCGAAATGCCAAGTATGCAAGCAACCTCTGCCTGGGAACGTTGCACGGCTTGTTCTAAATAATCTACTGATCAAAGGCTGTAGGGGCGGACCCAGAGAAAGAAAGGAAGGGAACAAGTATGCACAGTCTTAGTTCAGAGTCAATTGGAGGAATCTCCTTTCTTCGGTCAAGCTTCAATTACGTACTCTGGAGTTTCCTTACTTCTAGCAAGCGATCTTGATTTTTCAGTCTAAGATCGAAGTCCTTCGCTCTGGAAACGGTTCGAACTTTACTAGGATATGGGGCGCAACAACTGAACTATTTGATTAAGACGAAAAAGGTGGTTGTTCGCTTCCTTTCTTCAAAGCAGGAAATATGCGCTAAAGGTAGATATTAGATATTTGTTTCGGGGTAACTCCATCCTTCGATGTTTGATGTTAGGATCCTCTGCAAGATTACGAGTAAGGATCTCCGGATCGTATCAACAAGTGAGAAAGGGTCGGCTACCCATATCATAGTCAAAGACATCAACAGTTGACTCAGCACCTCCCAACTGGTGGTCCAATCCTAACCAACTCCAATTCACTAAGTAGCGGGGATTTCGAAACCGAATCTTTCACCGACTCTCCAAAACTCCACTAGTAAAGCTAGTTTCACAGACGGCATAATAGGGAGATTCAATTGCTTTAAAAAGTATGATATGAGAATCAAACAATTTCATTGCCTCATGGACGATCGCTCGCTTCGTCTCCGTGAAGCTCAAGACTAGTAGTGATACCTGATTGATCGATGCGTAGGAAGATGACCACCTCCTCGCTTCATCAATTCTTAGTGTTTTGGAATGACAAAAATGAGTCCTCCTCAAGTGACGATTGCTGCTCGTCCAGAGCCACTGAATCCGCAGCAACCAATGTCCGCCTTCTCGTCCTGATCTTTAGCGGCGGGGTTGTTGGGCGCCGTCCCTGTTCATTTCTTCACGCTCCAGTTCCTCGACAGATCCGTAACCCAGATTTGTTGTGAGGCACCGAGGCAGTATTCTCCAGTTCCTCAACAGATCCGTAAACAACTCTTCCACGCGTCTTGCCACGTCAACAGGTCAACGAGTCAACATGCCACGTCATCATCACCCAATCAGAACATGACACGTGTCGACACTTGTCGCAATCCTACGGTGCCGACAATTGATCTCAACCGCCTTGCCATGTCATCCCCATGTCAGCATAATAATTGAGCTCTTAGCCGCATCGCCACGTGTCGTCTTATCTTCTTAACTAAATCGCCACGTGTCAAGCCGAGAGCATGCCACGAATCACTATTCCAACATCGCGACTCCGAAGCTCTTAGCGTCGCGATGCCCGAGGGCTATCCGCCCCTATAAATTGAGCTCGAAATTTCAGATTTTGTTGTACCACTCTCTCTCTTATATTCTATCTAAAGAGAGAGTTTCTCTCTCTAGATTCTTTTTTTTTGTTTTTTTTTGTTTTTGTAAATAATTTTAATTACGTTTTGTAATAATTGTAATTTAATTTTTACTTTTTACAGTTTTTACTATTCACCATGAGGAGGTAACTTCCCCAGCTATGGTGAAAGGTAATTCTTTTACTGTTACTATTTAGATTAATCTCCCTTAAAAATAATATATTCACTATTTAAAATATTGACTTAAAAAGGATACTGCCAGATTGGTCGGTTGGTAATTCATTTTAATATGGTTTAAACCTGACTAATCAAGGATACCGCCAGATTAGTCGGTTGGTAATTTAATTTTGGTACCGCCTTTATGCCTGGTTGGACTTAATTTGACTTAATCAGGTTACCGCCTTTATGGCTGGTTGGAAAAAGAATCACAAGTTTATATATTATTTTATGGGAGATATCTAAAATAGTAAATAGTAAAAGTAATTACTTTTACCTTAGTGTAGGACACAGGACCTGGGCGACGCCGTTCCTAGGCTCGCGGCCTAGTTTGGGAAGTACTGAATAACATGGAGTCGCCACCCGGTGTGAACCGGGACAAAGATTTAAGGCCACACTCACCCCTCGCAAGGGAAGACCTCAAACCGTTGGGTTCGGAATGGTCCCTTACTTATGTCACTTGTAATGAAAGGATTTATGTAATAATTTAATCAAGCTTAAGTAACACTTATTTCCAAGAGTATCATGCTTCTAAATTCACATGTGTAAAATAAAACTCATGTACGCATTTCACATATATCTTACATTTAAATTTGCATGCTTAACATATATCAAGATAGCAACTAACATACAACTTTACATATCACATTCAGGAAAACACAAGCACACATATTGACCATACAAGCACACATATGGGCACTTTTCCAAGCGGTACGTGGAATTGTAGCCCAAGTACAACCGCACTACCGTCCATTCGGAATCGGCTACGGAATTTACGTCTGAGTTTCCATCCGATATACCGCAAGAAATAATACTCAAACGTTATCATGGCATAAGCATACGAATTGTAATACATTGACACATTTGCATAAGAAAGATCAACCAATAGGCAATATGCATGCATGAATATAATAAGACAAACTCAGTTCAGTGTGTGCACGTTCGTGTAGCGTTCGTAAACGCGTTCGAACGGAAATGAAACAGAATGCTCACGTTCGAGTAGCGTTCGTAAACGCGTTCGAACGGAAATGAAACAGAATGCTCACGTTCGAGTAGCGTTCGTAAACGCGTTTGAACGGAAATGAAACAGAATGCTCACGTTCGAGTAGCGTTCGTAAACGCGTTCGAACGGAAATGAAACAGAATGCTCACGTTCGTATGGCGTTTGTTAACGCATTCGAACGGAAATGAGACTGATGCATGATAAGGCAAAATGTATGCGCGTTCGAGTTACGTTCGTGAACACGTTCGAACGGACACGGACCTGATGCATGAAATAGGATGCAATACATAAACAGAAAATAAAGGGGCGCGGCGAAGCACTGCCGTAAAGGTGGCCTTTTGGGGCTCTTGATCTCTCAAAGAGAGGACCTTTAGACCAACATGCTAAACCCATGCGCATCACATCACACGTACAAGACTAGAACCAATCATATCAACCAAGTATGCCCGATTGAACACATCACATCCAATCTGAACACACATCAACCGGCGCGACAAAGCATCATGGTAAAGGGGCTTTTAGCCCCTCCCCATAGGGGATCTCACATCACACTTACTAAGCCCATGTGCTCGATTGACTTATACATACGAAAATGAAGATAATAATATCAAACTAAGTATGCCTGATTGAACGTATCTCGCGTCCAACCGAACATACATCAACCGGCGCGGTGAAGTAGTGTCACGAAGGTGGCCTTTTCGGCTCTTTGTCTCACAAATGGAGGACCTTTGGACTAACTCACTAAGCCCATGCGCTTGGTTGAATCATGCATAACTAACGACATATTGAATTCAAGTAAAGCAAACTAATAAACAAGAGCAACACAACAAAAGAAAGATGGTGCCGTTTACCCAAGCGGTACGTGGAGTTGTGGCCCGAGTACAGATCATATTACCGTCCATTCGGAATCGGCTATGAAATTTACGTCCGGGTTTCCATCCGATATACCGCGAGAGTTGACACATCTCTCATTCATCCAATACCCACAACATACATCATACACACAACGGATATCACAAACACAGAAAATACAATCAATATAAATGACCAGAAAATAAAATGAGAATAAGTGTGAAAGATACCCTCAGGTCTAACTTTTAAGCCGTCTCTCGGACTCACGTTCCACGAAGATCGGAAGGGGGGTAAAGCTCCGAACATTTCTGGTCCGCTGGTTCAACGTCCTAGCTCACTGCTTCGCTGCTTTGCTTACTGTTCGAACTCCGTTCTGCTCCTATTCGGCTCCTATTTTGCTGCTCACTGCACGGGCTACCTGTTTCAACGTTTTCAAAGAACTATTCCAAGTTTGTGTGGGTTCTTAGTGCAATTATATATGATTACTCTTAAGATTATCTATGTAGTTTTTATGTTGCCGTTTTTTAAGGATTTGGGCTGCTGTTTTAAGGTAATCTAGGAGGTTGTTTAGGCGTGTTTTAGGGTGTGTGTTTGTGGTGATTTCGGTGGTGGAGGGCTGCTGTATAGGTGGCTGTTTCGGTTTGGCTATGGAGGGTGGTGGCTGTGTGTGGTTTCTTTGTTTTCTTTTTGTGTATGTTGTTTAGTCTTGGGTGTGTAGAGAGAGTCTAGAGAGATTTCGAGAGAGTTTTGGTGTGATTTTTGTTGTGTGAAGGAGAGGAATGGCCTTGGTTATGGGTTGTTTATATAGAGAAGGGTTAGGGTTGACAAGGGAAGGGATTTTGTTTCCAAATTAGGAGAGATGAGAAAGGTATACACAAGATTGAGGGGGGACAAGATATTTTACTTTAGGAAGTTGTAATATTTAATTTGTGTTGGTTTAGGAATACAAATATTTTATATTGGTAAATATCTTATTAGATTAGGAAGTCAAATATATGATTGGCTTTAATTGGTTATGATTGATTTTAATTAGTATGTGATTTGTTTAATTTAGGCATGATTTTAGTTAAGTTGGTAATTGTTTATTTTAATTGGTAAATGGTTTAAATGTTTTGATTTTAATGTTTAATATTTAATTTAATATTTATTTATTTAATTTGGGATGTGTTTTATGGGCTTTGGGGAGCTAAATGGGCTGGGTGTGAGGCTAGTAGCAAAACCAGAATTACCGACACCGTTCAAACGCTCCCTCGAACGCTACACGAACGCCCGCAATCTGTTTCCCGTTCGAACGAAGTAACGAACGGAGCACCAACGAAGACAGTGAGCTTGTTTGTTCTGAATTTCCCCTTCCGATATCCGTTTCCCGCGGCTTCCGTGACTCAAAAGGTAGTGTCTCCAATAAGACTCCTCATCGGGTTTCACATGCGAAAATGCAATGCCTACAGTCGCCCCCACTTTGATGGGGACTTGTGCAGTGTGTGACTTGAACAATCCTATCAAAGTTATGCAATGCATTTTACTTACCTGGCTAGCTAGCTGTCTCGAGCTGAGCTGATACTGCAGTGGACCTCGATCCTGAGACGCGTCTCGATGCTGCTGATGATGTGGGCCTCGAACCTGGGACGCATCCCAATAGCTGCAACCGACAACGGGGGCCTCGACCCTGGGACGCATCCCAATACCGTTGACAAAATGTGGGCCTCGACCCTGGGACGCATCCCGAAAATGATGATGCAGTGGACCTCGATCCTGGGACGCATCCCAATAGCTGCAACAGACAACGGGGGCCTCGACTCTGGGACGCATCCCAATACCGCTGACAAAATGTGGGCCTCGACCCTGGGACGCATCCCAAAAATGATGATGCAGTGGACCTCGATCCTGGGACGCATCCCAATAGCTGCAACCGACAACGGCGGCCTCGACCCTGGGACGCATCCCAATACTGCTGACAAAATATGGGCCTCGACCCTGGGACGCATCCCGAAAATGATGATGTGGAGCTTCGCTCCTCAGCCGATATGGCTTCGCCCCCAAGCTGACATGATGTGATGTGGAGCCTCGCTCCCCAGTCGATAGGGCCTCGCCCCCAAGCTGGTACAATGTGGAACCTCGCTCTTCAGCCGATATGGGCTTCGCCCTCCGAGACCATACCGGAACTTAACTTCATTGGGACCTTAATCTTCAGATTACTGCCCATATCAAATACTGTGCTTTTACTATCTCTGATTGGCTTACTGCTCGCTCCTTTCGGTCTTCAACATCTGTTTACACAAAACAGAACAAACACAAAAATATGCAACATAGGTTACGTGTATGCATGTATGCATGAGTTTTCTTATTCCGTTGGGTTAGGTCTTCCGCTGGCGACCAAGTATTCTCAAGCAAAGTACAACTTCAACCTGTCAATATTGATTGGTTCTGTGAATTCATTTCCTTCCAAGTCTGATAGCTTCACTGCTCCATTTCCCAGGACTTTCTGAACGATGTAAGGTCCTTCCCAGTTAGGCCTGAATTTCCCTCTCGGATGTCGTCGACGGCCTCGACTGCTTAAGTACCAAATCACCCTTTCTGATCTTTGTGGGACGTACTTTCTTGTTGAATGCCCGGGCTAGTCTCTTCTGGTACAACTGCATGTGATACAAAGACTTCGTCTCTTCTCATCCAACAGTACCAACTGATCAAATCTCTGTGCGGCCCATTCCTGTTCCGGTAATTCTGCCTCTGCTAATACCTCAGGGACTGTATTTCTACTTCCACTGGCAATACTGCTTCCATTCCGGTAGACCAGGAGTAAGGTGTTGCACCCGTTGCCGTTCTCACTGATGTTCTGTACCCCCACAAAGCATACGGTAATTTCTCGGCCCAATCTCTACAATTTTCTGTCATCTTGGCTAAAATTGTCTTTATAGTCTTGTTGGCTGGCTCAACTGCCCCATTTGCCTGCGGCCTGTACGGTGATGACTTGTGGTGGCCTATTCCATGCCTCTGTAACATTGCTTTCGTCTCTCCTTGAAACTGGACCCCGTTGTCTGTCACTACATGATGCGGCATACCATACCGACAAATGAGGTTCCGAGCTATGAACTTTGCCATCTGCTTCGCTGTAACATTACGGAAGGATTCGGCTTCCACCCACTTTAAGAAGTAGTCTACCGCCACCACTATGAAGCGATGCCCATTTGATGCATTTGGTCGAATTTCCCCAATCATATCAATCCCCCATGCTGAGAACGGCCATGGCTCTGACAGCCCGTGCAACTCTGTATGCGGCAGATGACTCAGATTGCCATGTATCTGACAGTCGTGACAGTGCTTTACCATCCTTGCGCAGTCTGTTCCATAGTCGACCAATAAAACCCCTGTCTCACTATCTTGCGGGACAAGTTCAACCCATTCATGTGCGGACCACATACCCCGGCATGTACCTCTTCCATCACTTTCTGAGCTTCTTCTTTTCTCAAACATTTCAATTGAATGCCGTTTGCTTGCCTTTTGTACAGTTCCCCTCTCAAAGTCACATACTGGGAAGCCAACTTCTGAATGGCTATTCTGTCTTTTCTGCCCGCCTCTTCCGGGAATTCACCACGTTCCAGATACCTCTGAATGTCATAATACCAAGGCTTACCGTCGTCAACCTCAACTTCCAGAATTCTTTCTATCTCATAAGCAGGTTTACTTGCCGTCGTCAGTACCAACGGTCTCATCACTAACTTCTCTGGATTTTCCCAAGTTGCTGCAAGTGTAGCCAATGCATCTGCCATCTGATTTCTTCTCTCGGTAGGTGCTGAAACTTACACTCGGGGATAACCTGTGCCATTTTCTGAGGTGAAAAAAGTAAGGCTTCAACCGTTCCTCCTTCAATTCCCATTCTCCTGGCATCTGCTGGACTACTAACATAGAATCTCCGTAGATTTCCACACTCCCGGCCTTTAAGGCTATCAATGCTGTCAAGCCAAAAGCACATGCTTCATACTCGGCCATGTTGTTAGTCACTCTGAATGTCAACCTCTTGGCCAAAGGCAAAGTCTCTCCCTCGGGGGTTACTATCACGATCCCAATTCCGGCTCCCTTGTAATTACTGCCCCGTCGAAATACATCTTCCATCTCTGAACTGTTATTGCTTGGATCTCTTCATCTGGAAACTCAAACTTATACTGATCCCCCTCACAGGTTGCAATGCCAGAAACTCCGCTACTGCTCGTCCCTTGATCACTTTGGAGGTGATATACTCAATGTCGAACTCTGTCAACAATACCAACCATCGGCCCAGTTTCCCACTAGTGAAGGCACTGAATGAAGATATTTCAGAGGATTCTCCTTTGCCACCACCTGGATCTGTAAGACTGGAAGTAATGTCGCAACTTTCTGGAAGCCCATACCACTGCAAGACAGATCTTCTCACCTCCTGATATCGAGCCTCATAAGGGAGCATCTTTTTACTCAGATAATAAACTGCATGTTCTACCCCTGTCTCATCTGCATGTACCATCATACCTCCTAATGCTTCTGATTCTATAGCCAAATACAATATCAAAGGTCTACCCGGCCTCGGGGGTTTCAATACTGGTGGCTTCACCAAGTATTCTCTGATTCTGTCAAAGGCGGTCTGACACTGTTCATTCCATCTCACTGGCTGATCTTTTCTCAACAGTTTGAAGATAGGCTCACATACCGATGTCAACTTGGCAATAAACCGACAATGTACTGAATCTTTCCCAAGAAGCCCTGACTTCCTTCTGTCTTCGGTGCAGGCATTTCTGTGATTGCCTTGATCTTTTCGGAGTCTACCTCTATTCCGCCCATTCCCACTGTATGACCAAGCAATTTCCCTGACGTCACCCCAAACACACATTTCTGGGGATTAAGCCGCAGGTTATATCTGTCAACTCTCTGAAGGAACCTTTCCAATGCCTCAATATGCCCAACTCTCGTTTTTGACTTCACCATCATGTCATCCACATACACCTCAATCTCTTTGTGCATCAAGTCATGGAAGAGTGTAGTGGCCATCCGCTGATAAGTAGCTCCTGCATTCTTAAGC
>SKCR01003866.1:0-36442 GCA_019454045.1 Zanthoxylum bungeanum | reverse complement strand
TTTCTCCTTTCGGAGACCCCATTATGCTGTGGAGTTCCCAAAGGAGTCCACAGGGAAACAATGCCATTTTCTCTCAAGTAATCTTGAAATTCATTGCTTAAGTATTCACCACATTGGTCAGACCTTAGTGACTTAATACTTTTATTAAACTGGTTATCTACTTCAGCTTTGAAGTCTTTGAATTTCCCAAAGGCTTCAGATTTGTACCGTATAAGGTACACATACCCATATCGCGAGTGATCATCGATAAAGGTAATGAAGTAGGAGAATCCACCTCTAGTGGTAACTGACATTGGTCCACATACATCAGAGTGTATGAGTTCTAATGTCTCCGCTGCACGTTGTCATTTACCTTTGAAGGGTAATTTGGTCATTTTACCAAGTAAACATGACTCACAAGTTCCATAAGGTTCATATTTGAAGGGTCTGAAATACTCATCCTTATGTAGCTTAGTTAATCTTATTTCATTGATATGACCTAAGGGAATGTGCCATAGAAGTGATTCATTGAGATTATTCGAGTTAACGTTGTATATATTAGAGGTTGAACATTATTTGTTAGTTTGTAAGATATAAATACCATTATTCAAAATACCATCTCCATATTTTATTTCATTGAAATAAATAGAACATTCATTACAACTTATTAGGCATGAAAAACCTTTATTACAAAAAGAAGAAATTGAAATTATGTTCTTTACTAGAGAATGTACATAAACACAATCTTCTAAGTCTAAAACTAAACCATTCGGCAAAACTAATGAATATGTTCCCACACAGAATGCAGCCAGTTTTGGTCCATTACCCATGCGTAAGTCAACCTCCCCATGATGGAGGATCCTACTGTTTCTCAGGCCCTGCACATTGTTACATAAGTGAGTCCCATAACCGGTGTCAAGCACCCAAGTAGAATGTTCAGAGTTTGGAGAATATAGTTCAATCATATACAACATACCTGAAGCATTGGGCTTCTTGGCCTCTTGGGCTTCCCTAGCTTCATTGGATTTCAAGGATCTGCAGTCTTTCTTCCAATGACCCTTCTTTCGACAAAAGAAACATTTCCCATTTCCCATTTTCTATTCCACCTTACCATTGGGCTTTAGGTGATCTGGAGCCTTGGCCTTGCCCTTATTTTTCTTTGGGCCTCGTGGCTTCAGGTCCGTACCCGTAACCATGACGGAGGTTTTAAGCTCCGATTTCAAGTCCTTATCTGCTTACTTTATCATATTGCGCAATTCTGCTAAAGTAGCTTATTTATCAGATAGATGAAACTGCATAATAAAGTTAGAGAAGTCTTTTGGTAAGGACTGAATAATTAGATCGTGACCTATCTCATGATCCATGATGAACCCGAGGTTGGCCAATTTTTCAATGTGGCCAATCATCTTAAGCACATGTCCACTAACAGATCTTTCCTTATACCTTGTTTGGAATAAGGGACATGACACTTGGAATCTCACGATATGAACGGAAGTTGCATACAACTCCTTCAAGTGAAAGATGATGGTTTGAGCATCCATATCTTCGTGAGCTTTCTGAAGTTCGTCCGACATAGAGCCAACCATTATGCAAACTGCTTACTCATCATCATCGACATGTTTCTTCTAAGCATCAAATGTATTTTGGTCACTATCTTCTGCGGGTTCAGGGGAAATGGTCTTTCAAGAACATAGAAAATCTTTTCTTAACATAAGACAATTTTAAGGTTTCTAAACCAATCATTGTAGTTGTCCCTTTTGAGCTTATGCTCATCAAGGATGGAACGAAGTGATACTCTGTTTGCCATTTGAATGTTTGTGAAATATTTTAACCCACTTATTAAGAGAGAATGTTAAAATTAGTAATATGTTTTCATTAATGTTTCATAATAACATGGGCTTTTAATATTATGAAGTTTCTCCCACTCAATTGTTTTAAAATTTTAAGCAAATCGCATCAACCCCAATATGATGGATTTCTTGTGGGCAATGATCCCATTATCATCATTTTATAACTCCGACTAGGGTCGGTCGTTATAAAATATGATAATTAGTTAGGTTCCCAACCAATTTATGATATAAATCACAATTCCTTGATTATTTGGTTGGGCAATCAAACATGTCATAGCTTATGCTAGTCCTTGTGGACACCCAATCTTTGCCACTAAGTTATAAGACCACGCCTAAGGGTCGCTGCGTCTTATGACTCAGAAAAGTCAAACCATTGTCAATAGTACGATTTAGGGACAAATTGGTATTGGTCAGTCTGGTAAAGCCTAGTCCTGCCAATACGGTTTAAGCCCTTTGGGTCTATACTTTACAATAGGAGGAAAATTTTAGACTTAAATTATTATTGAGGATTTTAGCAAGTTTAAGTGAATAACTGTCAAATGGATTCCTCCATTGAAAATTCCCAAGAGGGAGGGTGGAGCGAACTCTCTTAAATACCCTTACCTCTTAGTCTATTCTAGCCTTGGTGACAAGAATAAACAATAGATCCTCCAAATTAGTCCAACACTTTAAATATGCTTTAAGGTAATCTTTGAGTAAATGATTATCTAGATGTCTTCACAGCTTTTCCTTTTGGCTATAAAAAGGTAGTGAGTGAAAGAAGACACCAAATCATTATCTTACTCTAGTAATACCTTTGGGTAAATTAACTTTAGTTTGGAAAGTTTTATTAACGCCTTGGTCCCACCCCACTTGTATCTTTTATAATGTCTTTTATTATAAACAAATGATTTATATTTATTAGCCTTAAAGGTAATAAATCTCTAAGTTCATCATGGAATAATTACTTAGCTAAGGGATAAACAATACACTCTATATTTCTTAGAAAGTCTCTAGATGCTTGCACCATAAAATAATCATGCCAATTCTAATCAGACATAGAATCATCAAGCATATGAGTTTTAATATGTTGGAATTATTTTAGGCATTAAATAACTTTGATTAATATTTAATTATGATATTACATTTTATTTTATTCAAATAAATTTACTATTGACATTTTTCCAGATGCGTGAACTTTAAATGCAATTTCACAATTCAAATCTTAACCAAATCATGCAAAACTTGTACCTAAAATTAAGTTCAAGGTGTTAGCTTTCCAAAAAGCTTTTACACACCCAATTTCGAAAATGAGAGAGAACTTATCAAAACAAAAATGGCGCGCTCATATCACTGTTGGGAAGCGGCCGTGAGTGCGCATCAGAAAATCAAGAAAAATTATTTTGATGCCGCTATCCCTTTGCCCTATACCCATTTGTTTTGATTATTCTACAAGCCTAGGCATGTCACTATATATTCTAAGCATAAAAACTCATAAAACATGCAAAGAACATAAACCTAAACATGCTAACTATCATAAAAACTCTAATTAAAATAAAGAAAGAAAAAGACTTACTTGAACCGAAGACTCCTCTAGTCCTCCCTCCAATCTACAAGCTATTCTCGAACTCAGCAAGCTCTTCCACGTTCCAAAGAGCCACCCAAGTGTGTGGCCTCCAAAGGTGCACACACCAAAGCCAAAACTCAACGTCAATACTACGCCTTGAGTGCACAAGTATTTTGCCCTTGGTACTAGCCTAGGAAAATACCTCAAAACTTTTAACTCGAGGTTCCTCTAGTCAATTAGACTTAAGGATCGTCAAAATCAGTGGCTTACTCTTAAACTATAGAGTTGCTCACTTATATAAACCCAAGATATGAAAGGTTTGGTGCAAATATTTGTGAAGAATTCTTTGGGTTTATATAGGTGCTCCAAAGACAACAAAGTTAATTAATAATCCGTTGTGGGATAAATGTTAATTTCATCTTAGCCATTGGATCTTAATTTAGTGGTTTAATGAGATTATAAAACCCTAATAAGAGTTTGGGCCGAATTGGAATTCAAAACAAATAACAAAAAAAAAAAATTATTATTCATATTTTTATTTATCTATTTCAATTCCCAAAGTGCCACTATCGTCATTCACCAATCCCTGAGCCACTATGGAACCTCATAAATGATTTGTTCAATAATTAAACACATTGAACCATTTATGAACATTTCCTACAGCAATCATATATGCTGTTAAATTTGTACTGTGCACTGTTAACCATTGATTTCGACTTTGTTGTGTGTGACCTTTTGGGTTCCCCTCAAGTTGGACATGAAATGAATCGTGATAATTTAATCGAACATAAATTATCCTCCGATCAGATGGTCGTTCGATTTCATTGACCAAGGTTGACATCTAGCAACATGCCAAGGCCCCCAAATGAGAAAGAAAGATATATATACTCATTATGTATGCGATTTACATATGATACGGTCTCTCGCCTCACTGTATCCCCACCAGTTGACCTAGGGTATGAAAAGTGTCTACCCATATAGTCAAATGTATGATGTTGATAGTGTCATGAATTGTGCTAACCCAAGAATCTCACATGATTCTTCTGCTGCGGCCACAGTCTCAAGTATTGATCACACATATCAACCCGTGAACTGGAATACTACTCTTATAAGAAAATATTATCCGAGAGAGTGGCGATTCTCTGTTGTATCTTTACAAAATTCATTTGTTTCAACAAATGACCTAATCATACCCTTATGACCGGATCTTTTGAACCGGGGAAGGATAATGTCAAAGTTATTTGATCCACACATAAGATTGTAAAGACCTCAAGTCTAAGGACTAGTCATACAATCGATACATGAAAGTTCTCGTAGACAGATGGGATAAACACTCCATTTGAAAACTTTCGGCGGTTAGTTCGATGGACAGGAGCAACTCATGCATCCATGTGATACACCAAGCGGACGGATCTCCGCTAGTAGCCTATGAGATCGGCTACCCCACTTAAGGGCGGATCATATCATCATGCTAGTCTCTCTGCTTTGTGAACGCCCAAATTATTCACAAAACTATGACTAGGAATGTTTAAGAGTAATGATTCTCATAAGGCGTGGACGCCATCATCTTATTACTCCAAGGGCTTTATTACAGTGTTTGATGATTCATATAAGTTATGTAAGACACGTATAATAAAGATTGTCATTTTATTAATTAATGAAAATGTTACAAATACATGTACATATAGCTCATCCACAAGTTAGGTATAGGGTATATCCCTAACAATTTATTCACAATAACTTTATAATAGCTTAACAATTGGGGTCCATTTGCATTCACATATGTCGTACCACACTTCTCTTATATACATACCAATATAATTTCATAATATTTAAACATATACTTAAATTATATACTAAATACAACTAGCAAACACGCTTTATAACCTCTGATATTCACATCGGTTTCAAATCGTCCATTCATTTCGCATTAGCATACATGATCCATACACATCATGAGTTCTATCAAACATATATATACACTCAAACATATTCACAATCATTATGCAAGAAACCACAAAGCATGTATAACAATCAACACATTAAAGTTCAAATCATCCTACAATACATACATTCAGCTGGTTTACAGACAATGCTCATACGGGACACATTACATATTTTAGAATATGTATGAGATGAGTTCCATCCGAACGGATTCCTAACCAGCTCGAATACTATATCAAGAGAACATCAACAAATTTAAACATCCACACACATGCACACATATCATATGACACAAATTCATCACACGCAAACACATACATGTCAAAGATTGCTAACCATCTGACTCACCATACATATACGTATATATATATAACATATTAATATACCCATTTTTTCAAATTTTCAATACCATAGCTTTTTATTGTCCTCATATCTTTTACCTATTGGTCAAACATATATCATTTTCAAAACTCTTTCTGAAATATTGATATGATGTTTTACCCATTATATATTTTCATTCATGTATGTATCTTATTAATCATTTACTCAATTTATCTATAGTTTATCATCATATACAAATACAAAACGTGTACTAATACTTATACATATACTTGTTCATTTACATATACATATACCTACCATAACACATTCATACACTTACATACATAAACACGTGCATATAAACATTGAGCTCGTCGATTACTTTACTTATAGCATAGCAATAGCCAAAAATCCATACATGTGGTGGTCGATAACTTCACTATACACTGTCACGAAGTTCTTTCTCAATATCATCTCTTATCTATTTTCTTCTTAACCTAAACTCTTCAATCATTTATATATATATATATATATATAAACATAAATCAAATTTCAAGTATTCATCGCATAAGTTACTTACCTGGCTTCACAAGCACTCTAAGTCCTAAAAATATCTGTCAAAACAAATGGCGAAAAGCCGTCAAAATCGCGATTTATAGTATTCTCCACTTAACTATGATAAAATCACGTATCTTTCCGGAACAACCAAATCAACTCAGTTTTCAATGTTTTCAGTTTCAATAATCTTAAAACACCATTTCAAACTATTCCAAGCCACTAGTTCATTTAAATTCTCGGTTTACGTGTTTTTTGGAAAAATCTTCCAAAAACGTTTTCGTAAACGCTACGGAAAGGTCCTAAACCCTTTGAACCTACCAGGATTTAACCAAACATATTCATAATATCATATATAACTCATAACTATCATTAAAATCAAAACACTTCATTCTACGCAAAAACCAACCTTCACCAAAAACTTACATAATTTATCAGATCGATCAAACTCGTTCTTTTTTCACTCGGATTCTACCAAATGTACATATTCAATATACTAATACTCAATCAATTCAATTTATATCATTACTCTACTATACAAAGCTAATAGATATATCTGAATATTTAACTATAAACTTAAAATTTACGGATCTACACCGGGAAGTCTTACCGAGATTTCAAGGCTATATACGAACTCCAAACGATCCCACGAATGCGCTGGAATCAAAGGAATTCCGATCGAAGTTACTGTTCACCATGGGTCACTGTTCATCCAAATCGTCCTTCCTCAATTCACGTGCAACCGTGCATTGAACGAAAAATCTGTCACCGCCAACTTGTAGTACTCTCTGAGAGCTTCGATTTGGTGGGTGGCTCGGACCATGAAATGAAGCGAGGAGACAAGATCGACAAACTCATTCCGCGTGTTTCTCTCTCATTATCATTGTTCACTGGCGTCTTGGGGGCTGCCGCCGGCCACCACAAGTTAGGGGGTGGTCGGCGCACCCCTTGGCTGGTCATGTCGGGCGGCGTGACTAGCTGAATCCCAAAACGTGAAATGGGGTTGGGGGGTTTAAATTGGGGATTTAAGGAAATTATAAGAATTTTTCAATTTCTAAAAACTTATAGGTTTATATAGAAAAGTCTAGGCCCCCACAAATTTGCACTTTGGTCATTCTTCATGCACCATTTTGGTAATTCTCACAATTGAGGCCTTTCATGTGAGAATTTTAAAATGTGTTCAACATGAAAGTGGTTAGTTTTAGAAAAACGAGTCCGATGGTTCAAGAATCAACTCAATCAAAGTTCGTTTGATAATTTTATATTCGAAACAATAAAATTTTACGCGTATAATGATAAAACCAGAAATTACGTAACTAGTTCTCGAAGCCACGCATTTTCCACCGCGACGAATCTTCACTTTAAAATATTAAGATATAGTTTCTAACACATATACTCTTATTTTCAAATAATATCACATTCCAAATCCTTAGCTTAATCTCTAAAATCTTCTGGAACATTCTGAAAACAATTCAGGATATTACATTCTCCCTACCTTATAAAATTTCATCCTCGAAATATTTTCGTAAAAATTTCATGATATTTCTAACCTATTTATGTCGTTATTTGATATCGAATAAATATGTTTAGGTGAAATATGAATGAATTATTCATATTGGATATTGAATAATTTTTTTGGTAACTTTAAAAGTTTTAAAGTTACGATTTCGCCTGAACCGCGAGCTTCCGCTGCGCCTGCGCCAAAAACCCCCAACAAAAATTGGTATCATAATAGGTCTGATCCTTCATCCATTACATTTGTCATGCTTGATATATGATATATAATCCAATTTTTATATTTCCACATGTATGTAATCTGTTGAGAAATTGATCTAGATTAAAATATGTATTTGATTTAGAGTAAAAAACCTCTTTAGGAATATCCTCGTTTAAATAAGGCGTTAAAGTAACTAGTATTAGGAATACTTGTTTCTTGGTCCGCCTTGTCAGTACATATGCAAATGATTTCCTGATACTGTAGCTGTATCGTGCCAAAGCTGTGCAGTTATGGATGATGGTAGTTCATTTGCGCCAGTAGAACTTATATGATAAGATACAAATTCAAGTGAAAATGGAAATCCTGAACGTGCCAAAGCTGTCAGGACTACACCGGTAGATTGAGTTTGTCACTGAAAAGTGAAGCCTTGATACGTCTCCTTATGTACGTGCCAAAGCTGTCATAATGAGAAATGGTCATGACCAAAATCAGGAGTCACAATGAGTGTGATTGACAATGAGTTGTCTACATGTGAATATACGTAGGCGAGAATGTTCCAAAGTAGTGAGTTGAAATATATTCATGGGGTCCACTTCTCACTATGGAATTCAATTTATTATTGAATTCCCATTTTTCGTTTGGGATTACAGTATTATGTAAAGTAGTGGGAGGCACTGCTGTATTAAAAATCCATAACTAAGGCAGTGTTTAATATTATGAAATTACCGCGTATGTTTTCTTTATTCTATATTATTGATAGAATTAAACTTCTAATCCACTGCATGCATATTATTTGTATATGTTTTCTGATTTTCCTTATGGTTGCAGATTTATAGAATAGGTTCTAGATTTATAGTAGGCTTGGATATTGTTAGATTAGTCAAAACCATCAGGAACTGTTGTTCTGATTTTCTTGAAAAATCAAGATGATTAGTGACTTAGTTTCTATGTCATGATAGGTAATCTAAATAGATATATGTTTTATGATATAATTCTTTAGAAAGAATAGTTTCTTGTGCGGTAAGAATTGACATGAATTTATTCATGTCTCAAGATTCTTGACTGGCATTAGGAAAACCCCATTAGGTATTTGCTTATCTGATAATGACGTTTCTTGGCTTTAGTGACCTTTAGAGGTAGTGTCTGGCACAGTTTGCTAATCAATTATTTGCAATTGATGTGAATAGCTGAAGGCAAATTTTAAGGCTAAAGAAATGAGATGTGTATAGTTGTGTGTAGAGAATATCGATTCTCACAACACGACAACTGTAGGTATTGGATACCAGATCTCTCGTCTAGTTATTTAAAATATTATTTAATGATTATTTTGATATTTGATATCAGAACTTGCGACTATTGGATAGTTACCTGTTCTTTATAAACAGTTATTTCATATTTTAATATGACTAGTAGTGTCATTAATGAAGAGATAAATATTAAGAAAAATATTCGGTTAACTAAATAACTTAGTGTAGGCACTACATTTTTGCATATAAGTCTCGATGATGAGTCTCGTACGGAGGCACTACTCTTTAAGTTGTGGAAGTCACGGGAAACAGACGTCGGAAGGGAAGAGTCAGAAATTGACACCTTGTTGGATTTAATTTGTTTTCTTAGCTTCGGGTTTTCTCGCTAAGCCTCTGTTTTAAACTTATCCTTAGCCCAAAACCCCCGCAAGTCACACATCAAGCCCATACATCACCAAACCACACACCAAGCCCACGAAAATAACCAACCACACGCCCATAATCCCTCCAAAATAATAAATCCACACATTAAACACATGTTGAAATCCTAATTAAATCACCTTCCCAAATTAAAAGAATTAAATTAAATCCCTTGCCTAAACTAAATAGAATCAAATCAAATCCCATAGATCATCTTCCTAAACTAAAAAAAATCACCTCCCTAATTAAATAGATTTTTTTCCTTATGACACACTAATCAGAAGATATTCCCCCATAATTACACAATCTCATTTCCCTTCTCATACAAGGTAAACCCCAACCCTTTCATATAAAAAGAGGCCTAAACCCAACCTTAGGGACCCTGGCTCATTTACGCCCCTCCTCTCTCTCCCTAGAGCTACTCACGCATATCCTATCGTTTAGACACCCCTCACAGCTCACAAAAAAATCACAAGTCAATAAACCTTCAAACTCTTCACGCATCAACCACACTCAAACCTTCATATACGCCTCTGACTCGACAACAGCCCTAGCATCGTACCCCACTCTCCTCTTGACATTCACGAACCAAACATCCACAGCAACCCTCCAATTCACGCATACCACAATAACGCCCCTATATCCTTCACGTTGAAGCCTCCACGCACAACAGCCTCATCACGCTAAACCGACTACCTCTCAAACCAAAACCAGCCTTACCTCACGCCTCACCTCACAAATCAGCCCCTCCCCCTTCAACATGCCATTACCCTTCAAGGCACAGCCAATACTTCACGCACCTCACCTCACAAATTTGCCCCTACTTCACACCATATTCACCGACCAAAAAATTCCAGAAAATACCCTTGAAACAACCCATGAAACAGCCCCTGAGACAGCCCATGTAACAACCGAAAATACCCCTAAAAAAACCCCTGAAACAGCCCCTAACACAACCCAAATACCGTGGAAACAATGAGAAAACAGCAGCCCGAAAAAGAGCGAGGCAACAGAGGAAACCTGAAAACCAGTGAATCGAAAAAGTTGCGGACCATCAACCCTTCTGACAACCGTGAAACACTCTTCCAAGAGACGACTTAAGAGGTTAGACCTGAGGGCACCTTTTTTATTTATTCTCCTTTATTTTTTATTTATTTTCTCATTTTACTTCGCATGAGTATTGTGGATTGGTGTATGATATGACTTTCGGATGAATGGATTATTTGTTCTCACTTGCGGTATATCAGATGGAAACCCAGACGTAAATTCCGTAGCCGAATCTGAATGGACGGTAGTGCGGTATGTACTTGGGATACAATGCCACGTATCGCTTGAGAGACATACATATTTCATTTCATCCAACCTCGTGTTTGAGCATGATTTAGTTGTTAGTATGTTATTTATTTTTAAGTATGATTTAGTCGTTAGTATGTTATTTATTTTTAAGCATGATTTAGTCGTTAGTATGTTATTTCTTTATGCATGATTTAGTTATTTGCTTTCGCATTAGGAATTTAATATAAGTTTATGTTTAGGTTGTTACCTATTTTATTCATGTTTGATAATCCAATATGCTCATGAGATTATTGTGTATTACCGTGTGTTTGCCGTTATGATGACTTACTTTTAAAGCATGCGAACTTCGATATAGGTTTTATTTTCATGCACATGAACATAGAAATAGAATACTCTTGGGAATATATGTTGCGTAGACTTGGTTAAATTATTACACAAATCCGTTCATTACAAGTGGCATAAGTAAGGGACCATTCCGAACCCAACGGTTTGAGGTCTTCCCTTGCGAAGGGTGAATGCGGCCTTAAATATTTGTCCCAGTTCACACTAGGTGGCGACTCTATTATTCTCTGGTTTAGTTCCTCCGTGGGTTATTCCGTACTCCCAACTAGGCCGCGAGCCTGGAACAACGTCGCCAATTTCTGTGTCCTACAGTCTGGCGACTCCACTGGGGATAGAGAATCGGCCCCGAAATAATGTCTTGTAATGTTTGTGATTTCTGCTTTAGTTAACTGTGTCTACCGTGGGTTGAAGGGGTTTAATCAAAGGCATTTTTAAAGCTTGGTAATGGTTTGGTGTCTTCCTTCATTCACTACCTTTCTGTAAGGAAAAGCCATGAAGGCACTTAGATAATCATTTACTCGAAGCTTACTGTGATGGACTAATTTGGAGGACTTGTTGTTTATTCCTGTCACCAAGGCGATAAGAGCCTAAGAGGCTTGGGTTTTTAAGAGAGTTCGCTTCACCCTCCCTCTGGGGAATCTGCAATAGGAAATCCATTTGACAGTCAGTCATGCACCATAACTCATTGGCACGTACCTTAGCGTATAAAAAAGGTGCGCTCACTTGGTCATTTGAACCCTTGAGTATGGAGTCCTAGTTGTGGGAAATCCTTCACCGGCGATAGCCTTTGTCTATACCCTTATAAACTCGCACATGAACTGTAGTTGTAGGACTAATAAAAACTATTCCTTTATGCTTGCATTTAGGACCATCGTCATTTGGATTCAGTTGGACTTTTTGTCATGAGGTATGGGCTTGTTGGGCCATTTAAACTGGGACGAGTCCGTGCTTTATGGAAATTGGGCCAAAAGCTTCTAAAATGCCGATGGGTCACTTTATGTTTAGGCATTTTATCATTTTAAGTTGTTTAGCCATGTTATCGTAAAAATGTAAACCTACTGGGCCTTTTCAATTGAGACAAGTTTGCACCGCGCAATAGTATGATTGAATGCTTTAAAATGATAATGGGCCGACTTATATATTACATACATCGCACGCATCTCATGCATTTGATGCATACACGCATCATGTTAACCCTGTGTCTTAAAAGCCATCATAGATATCTGTTGGATTAGAGAAGAAAGAAAAATTTGTCAAAAAGAGTTTAGCAAACATGGATATCGAGGAAAAGGAAACCGAGGGACAGAAAACTTTACAGCAAGGATAGAAAGACCATTGTGAAAACAAAAACAGAGAAAAAAAAAGAAGAAAAAATTGCTTGTTCTTAGTCCCTAATAGTTAGGCTTAAGTCCAATGATGAAATCGTTTACTTTAGGGTGAAATCTTAGAAACGATAAACTCTTGATGTGCTTTTATCTGATTGAGTGATTGATCTATGTTAGACTCGTAAGCATTTCACTATAGGTTCTTAGAGGTGAAAACCTGAGTAGTTGGCAAGGTGACTAGTTGAAGAAATTGTAGGTCGGTGAATGACCATTTGCTTAGATTTTTATCTTGATTTGCTTATGTTATGATGTGTGGTATGGTTGAAAATGAAAGAAAAGTCTCTAAAAAAAAGAATTGAACCACCTATAGCCAATAAGCGTGAAGCTAGCCATTGGCGAGTATTAGGACCACCATGAGGAGAAATACTACCTTAAAGGGTAGGTGTGTTGAAAAAAATAGAAAGAAAAAAGGAGAAAAGAAAAGAAAAGAAAAAAGAAGTTCAAAATGAAAAGAAAAAAAGAAAGAGACAAAAGTGAAAGAAAACCATACCACATTGAGCACAGAAAAGCAACTGCATGCATAATTGAGACATCTAGGTTGGTTTGACCCATCGATCCCAATTTTTTGACGAAATCATTGAGTTGGCTCACCTGGGGATTAATCTACAAAGGAACCTTTGCACACACACACTTTGAGTCTGGCTTAGATCATTTATTCAAAGACTTGGATTTGAGTTGTGTTGATTGTTTTGAAGGTTCTCTGGTTTCATTACTGAGCATTCTTTGAGGGCAATAATATGTGTAACTATTGGGACTATTTTGTAGAATGTGATATAGTATGATGATATGGAATGCCACATCACGTGGTTCACCTTGACCTATTACAAGCAGCGAAGAGTAGAAAGCTAAATCAAGACTGGGGGCGACCAGTCTACCACCCCACAAATAAGGGAAACAACGAGATCTTGAGCCATGAGCCAGAAGAGAACTCGCAGAAGGAAATTACAAGCAGACCCAGGGGGCGACCAAAGAATTTTGTAGGCAAGAAGCACCGAAGAGCACAAGGAAGACCTAACCCATCGGAATAGGAAACACATTCATGCATGCAAGCATACACGTCATATACACACAATCTTTGTCTTGTTTTTATTCTCAGGTTTTAAAGAAAATAGGAAAGCGGCAAATGCAAGCCAACCAGAAACAACAACATAGCATCATCAGTTTCGGGAATGAATCTCAGGGCCGAGGCCCACACTCTCAGCAGTTTGGGGAATGAATCCCAGTGTCGAGGCCCACATCGTCAGAGTTTTGGAATGAATCCGGGAATGAATCCCAGGGTCAAGGCCCACATCGTCAGAGTTTTGTAATGAATCCGGGAATGAATCCCAGGGTCGAGGCCCACATCGTCAAAGTTTTGGAATGAAACCGGGAATGAATCTCAGGGTCGAGGCCCACATCGTCAGAGTTTTGGAATGAATCCGGGAACGAATCCCAGGTCGAGGCCCACATCGTCAGAGTTTTGGAATGAATCCCAAGGTCGAGGCCCACATTATCAGAAGTTTTGGGAATGAATCCCAGGGGGCGAGGCCCACATCAATATCAGTTTGGGGCGAGGGCTACATCAGTATCAGTCTGGGGGTGAGGCCCACATCAGTATCATTCTGGGGTCGAGGCCCACATCATTATCAGTATGGGGGCGAGGCCCATATTAGTATCAGTCTGGGGGCGAGGCCCACATCAGTATCAGTTTGGGGACGAGTCCCACATCAGTATCAGTTTGGGGTGAGGCCCACATCAGTATTAGTTTGAGAATAGAGCAAGGTTCGGGAATGAACAAGCCGAGAATGGCACTCCGAGAATGGAGCACGATTCGGGAATGAACAAGCTGAGAATGGCACTCCGAGAATGGAGCACAGTTCGGGAATGAACAAGCCGGGAATGGTACTCCGAGAATAGAGCAAGGTTCGGGAATGAACAAGCTGAGAATGGCACTCCGAGAATGGAGCACGGTTCGGGAATGAACAACTCGAGAATGGCACTCCGATAATGGAGCAAGGTTCGGGTATGAACAAACCGAGAATGGCACTCCGAGAATAGAGCACGGTTCGGGAATGAACAAGCCGAGAATGGAGCACGGTCCGGGAATGGACCACATCATAGTAATGATTCGCGAATGGACCATATCACAGTAACGGTTCAGGAATGGACCACCTCACAGTAATAGTTCGAGAATGGACCACCTCACAGTAACAGTTCGGGAATGGACCACCTCACAGTAACGGTTCGGGAATGGACCACCTCACAGTAACGGTTCAGGAATGGACCACCTCACGGTAACGGTTCGGGAATGGACCACCTTATAGCACAGTTCGGTAGTGATTTATAGAGATCGCAGCATCTTGCAGGGATGAACCTTAGGGTTGCAGTACCTCAAACAATACCAACTCAGTTCGAAGTAACAGGAAAGTCAGGTGGCAACTGGCGAGCCAGGTAAGAAAAATGCATTGCATAAAATTTGATAGGATTGTCATTGTCACACACTGCACAAGTCCCATCAAAGTGGGGGGTGACTGTAGGCACATTATTTTTACATATAAATCCCGATGATGAGTCTCGTACGGAGGCACTACTCTTTAAGTTGTGGAAGTCGCGGGAAACGGACATCGGAAGGGAAGAGTCATAAATTGACACCTTGTTGGATTTAATTCGTTTGCTTAACTTCGGGTTTGCTCGTTAAGCCTCTGTTTTAAACTTATCCTTAGCCCAAAACCCCCGTAAGTCACACATCAAACCCATACATCACCAAACCACACACCAAGCTCACCAAAATAACCAACCACACGCCCATAATCCCTTCAAAATAATAAATCCACACATTAAACACATGTTGAAATCCTAATAAATCATTTTCCCAAATTAAAAGAATTAAATTAAATTCCTTGCCTAAACTAAATAGAATCAAATCAAATCCCATAGATTATCTTCCTAAACTAAAATAAATCACCTCCAAAATTAAATAGATTTTTTCCTTATGACACACTAATCAGAAGATATTCCCCCATTATTACACAATCACATTTCCCTTCTCATACAAGGTAAACCCCAACTCTATCCTATAAAAAGAAGCCTAAACTAGGGACCTTGGCTCATTTACGCCCCTCCTCTCTCTCCCTAGAGCTACTCACGCATATCCTCTCGTTTAGACACCCCTCACAGCTCACAAAAGAATCACAAGTCAATAAACCTTCAAACTCTTCACGCATCAACCACACTCAAACCTTCATAGACGCCTCTGACTCGACAGTAGCCCTAGCATCGTACCCCGCTCTCCTCTTGACATTCACGCACCAAACACCCACAGCAACCCTCCAATTCACGCATACCACAATAACGCCCCTATATCCTTCACGTTGAAGCCTCCATGCATAACAGCCTCATCACGCTAAACCGACTACCTCTCAAACCAAAACTAGCCTTACCTCACGCCTCACCTCACAAATCAGCCCATCCCCCTTCAACACGCCATTACCCTTCACGACACAGCCAATACTTCATGCCCCTCACCTCACAAATTTTCACCTACTTCACACCATATTCACCCACCAAAACAGTCCAGAAAATACCCTTGAAACAGCCCCTGAGGCAACCCTTGTAACCACCAAAAATACCCCTGAAACAACCCCTAAAACAGCCCCTAACACAGCACAAATACCGTGGAAACAGTGAACAAACAACAGCCCAAAATAGCGAGGTAACGGAGGAAACCTGAAAACCAGTAAATCGAAAACGTTTCGGAGTATCAACCCTTCCAACAACCATGAAACACACATCCAAGAGACGACTTAAGAGGTTAGACCTGAGGCCACCTTTTTTATTTATTCTCCTTTAATTTTTATTTATTTTCTCATTTTACTTCGCATTGGTATTGTGGATTGGTGTACGATATGACTTTCGGATGAATGGAATATGTGTTCTCTCTTGCAGTATATCGGGTGGAAACCCAGACGTAAATTCCGTAGCCGAATCTGAATGGACGGTAGTGCGGTCTGTACTTGGGATACATTGCCACGTACCGCTTGAGAGACACACATATTTCATTTCATCCAACCTCATGTTTGAGCTTGATTTAGTCGTTAGTATGTTATTTATTTTTAAGTATGATTTAGTCATTAGTATGTTATTTATTTTTAAGCATGATTTAGTCGTTAGTATGTTATTTCTTTATGCATGATTTAGTTATTTACTTTCGCATTAGGAATTTAATTTATGTTTATGTTTAGGTCGTTACCTATTTTATTCATGTTTTATGCTCATGAGATTATTGCGTATTACCGTGTGTTTGCTGTTATGATGACTTACTTTTAAAGCATGCGAACTTCGATATAGGTTTTATTTTCATGCACGTGAACGTAGAAATAGAATACTCTTGGGAATATATGTTGCGTAGACTTGGTTAAATTATTGCACAAATCCGTTCATTATAAGTGGCAAAAGTAAGGGACCATTCCGAACCCAACGGTTTGAGGTCTTCCCTTGCGAGGGGTGAGTGCGGCCTTAAATCTTTGTCCCAGTTCACACTGGGTGGTGACTCCATTATTCTCTGGTTTAGTTCCTCCGTGGGCTATTCCGTACTCCCGACTAGGCCGCGAGCCTGGAACAACGTCACCAATTTCTGTGTCCTACACTTAGAACAATGCTTTATGAGATTTTATCACATAAGCATCAGATGCTTATTCCGTATGGTAATGGATGGTCTGATACAAGATTTCACCACATATCCTTATCCATTTAATGAATATTATATTCGGAAATGTGAATAAATCTCATTTAACTAATGATCTTCATTGGACCACATATTTATTACACTAATACATTGGATGTATGTAGTGTAATGAATTATAAATTGCCTTGGATAGTTTTCTTTACTTCGTAAATTTGTTAGTGAGTTGTCATGACTTAGTTACGTGTTTCTAAAAGAACACATATTGAACGTCTTAAATGGTTCGAGAACTTTCAATATGTTTCTGATGAAACGCGGACAAAATATTTTGAATGGTTCAAAGATTTTCGATCTGAAGTTTTGAAAACTCTATCTTTAAAATTCATCATAAGTATTTGAATTGTTCAAAGATGTTTGATAATTAGTTCTAAGGTTATTTATGGTAATTAGTTCTAAGGTTATTTAATAAATACGATTCTTGCTCAATATTATTCTTCTACGATTCCATCGTGATAGAATTGGTTAGTGGGAGAAATCAAATCTTATATGATTTGATTCGTTTGGTATTGAGTGTTACCAAATTAGTTTCAATACCCTTGGGGATATGCTCCAGTAACACTAATTCATCATTTTAATTATTGTTCCATTAATTTCTACAATTACGTATATGATATGTATAGGTAGAAATTTTGAATCTTGAAAAGTTTGAGATTAGAATCTTTCTTTTGTATAATGGTTATATAATTCAAATGTACTTGCGCCTCGGAAGTACAAGAAAAAGTTTATCATTTATTCTATTTAATAGAATATTGTATTCTATTTGATAGAATATCTTTTTTACGATCCTGAGTAATTAAATTATTTTATTACTTGGTGTGTAACATCAAATATTGAACCTGTAGAAAAGACTTGACTTATTGAAGTTAAATGTTAGTGTGATAAACTATAAGTGGAACTGTATAATTAATAAGATGAAAAGACCCTTAGAAAGCTTCCATATAAGTTCAATATGATGTCAGAATCATTTACAAAGTATTTGATACTTAATGGTTCTGCTGTTTTCTTATTGAAGAAAATTATCATTTAACTTATAGTGGGAGAGATATATGATATCGATTTTTGAAGTTAGCATTAAACCATAGATCTAAGATTGTTCATAGCTTACTACGATCAAGTTTTGAACTTGATTAAGCTTTCGTTATGAATTGTTCATAAATTATACAAATTATTTGCACAGCAAAAGCAAAGTGAGCTAATTAAAGGTTTGACCTTTATAGTATGACAGTGAGAAATGTTATATTCAACAATCTATTGTAGATTTTGAGGAAACTTGTCTCTAGTCACACCAATTGAACAATTAAAGATCTTTTGGTTAATGTTGATATTAAACTATGTACTTTGGCTAAAGAATGCAAGTGGCGTTCCTGAATGGTTTCTTCGAATAAGAGATCCATTCTGGTTTCTTGGTTTGAGAGTTCATTCTAGAATGGTCCTGAAATTTGTATTTTGCTAAGATCACAGTTTGATATAGAAGCTTATAGAGCCTATTGTAGACTCAGATGAGATTTCCGAAAAATTGTGTTTTCTAATTTTGATATTAGTCAGATTGTCTGATTTTATCAAAGCATAGAGAATACACATATGATAGTAGGGTTAGTGGGAGCGTACAAATTTCTTTCTAGTACTATATATCCTAACGACATTATCATTGTTAATTTAATAATGAGATGTTTTTAAGGTAAAAGGTTTACCTAAGTCTTCTTTTCTCCGTGAAAGCAATGGGAGTAGTCTCTGTTATATTTGATATAAAGTTTCATATATGATATAAAACAAGAGACTTGTGAGATACTCTCATTAGTCGTGCATTAGATATGATCTAATAAATGATACATCAAGACTATCTGTGTGATAGTTAGTATAACTGTTTGACAGTTAGTGTGTCTCTTGTATATAATATTCATCTTTCGCAATCTTACATGATCTTATGATGTTGATAGTCTGAAATCTGTCAACCTTTGTCATTATTCAAAATAGAAAACATAAAACAATCTCTTTTAAAACCATTTCAAAAATACATTTTTCAAAACTCTCTTTCTGTAAGTAAAATCAGTTTCAAAATCCATTATCGTAAAATCATATCGAGCATCCGATATAACTTAACTGGACGAAACATAAACAAGTGCCCAATGCCCGAATCGCGCTCACAGATCGAACAATGAACAAAACGATCCCCTATCGACAGAAGGTCGGGTCAGCCCACTATAGTTGGGCAAACCCCTATACAAGCATCACGAAGGGTGAAAAACATAAAATCATCAAGCACCGTGACGAAAACATATCATATCGTATAATATCATAAACAATGCCAAATTGCATCAAATCAAAATGTAATTCTTTTGAAATCTTTTTCCCCCCAAAACATAAATGTGTAAATAAAAAATAAATCTTTAACGTAAATTTTTCAAAATATATACCAATCGTCCAATACTCAGTCGCGCGCATAGACCAGACAGTGTAAGAACCATGTCTACAGGGTAGTGGGCCATCCATTTTCCAAAGGTCTAGACCCATAACAAGCGCCCTGCGGGCTAATCCTGAACGAAACATATACAAGTACCACGGAGGGTCAAAAACATAAAATCATCAAGCACCGTGGCAAAAACAGATTTTCGAGCGTCTCGACGGAAACAAGTTTTACAGTTTAGAAACATCAAATTCATTTTCGAGCATCGAGACGTAAACATAATATCAAACACCCCGACGGAAACATATTGATATATCTTAAAACATGAAAACTTGAATCAAATGTCGAGGCATAAAACATTTCTTTATCTTTATAATTAAAATAAAAACATCTGAAAACTTTCTTTCTTTCTTTTTTTTTTCAAAACACTTTTGTGCCAAAAATCAAATACCAAGTTTTCAAAACATGCGTCAAAAATCAAAATATGTTCACAGTTCGGACTATCAACATCATACAATTACTCGTACCTCAAAACACTTGGAATTCACATTACTTACTTATACATATACATATTCAAACCTCATACTTTTAACTTAACATACACTTCCACATACATATATTCATAGTACACAAATATATATCAACAATCCGAATAATCAATATCAATCAAAATCATAACGCTTCATACCATATACCATAAATCAAATCAAATAACAAAACATATTACCTATATGGTCTATGTGTTGGTTAATTCTAAGGTCCCAAGATCAAATCAAGACATGAAATAATGCGTGAACACATCAACGGAGGTAGCGGAATACTCACATTGATCGGTTATGTCGATTTGATGACGAATCAAGGCCAAAAACGTACTGCCTTGTTAACGCCACTGCAACCAGTCCATGCTCACTGTCTTGGCAGTTTCGGGTCTCAAAACGAAGCTCCAAACTCCGTCGGATGAGTCCCGCCTCATGGTCGAACCTCCCTACCACCTTCGCAAGACTCGTAGTGTGCTAGCACTTGCGGTTTTCACCATGAAAACCCAACCCTTGCTTCCCTTTAGTGTCACGTTTTTCTGGTTCAAAACCAGTCCCAAAATTCTGTTTTGGGCGTGAGAGGAAGAGAGAAAATGTGAGAGATGAAATTGTTTTAAGTTAAAAATGATTTACCAAAAATCAATTTATATTTATGCCATAATATTTATTAAATTAATAATAAAATTATGACACAAAACATGCAATGGCTTAGAGTGTCAAACACTCAATTTCCATGCAATAACATTGAGTGCATTGTACACTATCTACATGCAATGCATTAGAATGACATGTGTCATGTGGGCCCCACACGTTTCCAAATGAAAGTGGGCCCACGTGCACTCACGCGTTCGGGTTCGATATTTCCGAAATACCGAGCTTACGTCGCGACGTTAATTAAATCGAATTTAAATAAATAATTGCGCCTAGCGAAATTATTATTTACGTCGCTAACGAATTAATTCTAAATTAACTCGTTTGCCCGAATTAAAATCCAATTTTAATTCCACGTCGAAATCTAATTTCGTCTAATATATCGAATATATTAATTCATCGATCAATTCCAAATTAATCGTTCTCTCTCTTTAGACGACATTTTATCCCGGATAAAATATCTCCGTTATTAATCCTAGATTAATTCTCTCTCTCTTCTATATAATCCCAGATTATTCAAGAGTGCGAGTTGTGCGTCATCGGTGGATTATCGGGAAGCGACCCATGAGATCCCCGGATAATCTGGCAGTAAATACGGTCGTCGGAGTATCTGAATCACGTACGTACCATGTACTACGTTCTACCGATTTACGAGACAAGGTCGACTCCTAGCAAAGCACCAAGTCTTCCCAAGTTCTCCGGACATATTCATCAAAGAATATCTAGATCTGTATCAAGCGTAGTATACGATTGTATTGTGCATATCGGCCCAGTATCGGATAATCACGTGCTAGGGCTGGGGCTGGATAAGTGTCTGCCCCGTCCGAAACACATATCGGATGTCTGGTAACTAGTCTCTATAATCGGATATTCATGACCTGGTCATAATATCACGATTGGATGCGCATCACTTTAAGAGCACTAATACCGTATCCTGCGTGACATCATCTCCATTATGACTGGAGTGACACTTCCGTCTTGACATCACATCCAATACACTACGATTCTCTGATAAACCCAGAAGAGGTGAACACAGAACCAGTTAAGATCCCCCACCACCAAAACCAAAGTTTACCGATTGTCGTAAGTATTAGCGATGTAAGTCTCAGGTTAAGACTATACACACCTACCTTGATTTCGGCCTCCCATAGACACCTAGTCATAATACCAATGGGATTCCGAAGGGTCTATCCAGAGCGAAGCTGTTTCCCGTACCATCGGTGAAACACGACCTCCTATCGCACTTGCACAAGTATCCAATACTTATATATATGAGAACTATGCCGTTGTGCCCTCACAACGCGCACAAGTGCAATACTAGCCTATTCCGCATTATCGATGTCCAGTCTCGATAATACTACGGCTAGGGATATTTAATGATTAATCCTTCGTGGACTGATACTGTCTCATATCATCTCAATCCAGGAACTAATCAAAGGGACCTCTCTTCATTTATATATCTATGGTGATCTAATCACAAATGATGAGAGTGCAATTTCCTTATTACATAGTTAATTTGCTACAACAACACAATGATCTGTGCAAATAGTGACGCTATGGGTCATATTATCCAACAATCTCCCACTTGGCACATAGCCAGTCACTCGAGTGTCTAACACCCGAACTATGTACAATTCGCTCAAATTGCTGAGGAAAGGTTTTCTTCAGCGGATTTGCTTAATTATTGTCTGACGCGATTTACACGATCATCACATCGCCACGATGTATGATCCGAACGAATCAGATGATATAGAAGTATATATCTGGATCGTCGATGAGACCTTTAATTCCTTAGCCTATGCTGACGCCTAGCTCAGCTGCTAACAGAACTTTATCTAATCTTATTAGATTTATTTTCGACCCAGATGGTCTTCTATTGCTGCCTCAGCTGCAGCAATAATCCGCATTTGTTGTTTATTCGGCAACAGTTATCTTGCTAGGAAGATTTCCAGCTCACTGTCCCTGTTATTCAAACTTTATAGTACCGTAGTATTTTAATTGTTTGGAAACTTGCAGTAGTGATCCCAGTCACTTCAAGTTCTCCATCTCCATAGTTTAAGACAACATCTTTAGTTCTCTCAGATACTAACAGATGTTCTTAATCTTCAATCCAGTGACTATCACTTGGATTGACCCAATTGTGACTCCATATGCTCGAAGCGTATGAGACACCAATACAAGTACATTTTAAATGTACATTTCCCAGAGAGTGTTAACAACTCCAAATCAATCCCAGTAGATCTTTATTCCTTGAATAAAGGTTGTTACTCCCCAGAATTCTACGGAGAATTTCTTATGAAGAATATCTATGAAAGCCAAGCTTTCACCAATTGCTTTATGGGAATTTCACTGTCAGTGCGCTCTCCCACTAACCTCCTTATATACACAAGAATTATTTAGCTTTGAATCAAATCATAAACCATTATGATTATTTCAAAATAACAGTTCCAAGAACCTTATGCTTGCATCAATCCAACATGGATCGAATAACCCGCAAACCTTGTTTGTCGGTTATATAAAATCGTCAGGATGTTGTAAATATCCTCCAAAAGGTTTCCTTTTCAGGAAAGCGATTTTGATCTGTAACTGACAAATTTCATAAATGAAATACGCAGTTATCAACAAGCATTTTCAAAATGGATTTACCATGGCAACAGGTAAAAGGTTGAACCGTTATTAACACAATGTTGATAACGATACCTTTTTCGTCAAAAGCCTAGCTTTGTACGTTGGTTTGTTGCCTTCCATGTATGTCTTCCTTGAAGACGTTTAATGTACCATAGGCACAACGCCTTGTGGTACAACAACTAGTATCCAAACATAGTTGTTATACATGGAATCCATTTCGGACTCATGGCACTTTGCCATAACAGGGAGTCGATACCTCGTATCACTTCCTCATAACGTAGTTGGATGGTACACCTCCATAAGATTGACATCTTTATGGGGTGAGATCAGAAACCCATACCCTAGGTTGTTTTCTGACTCTATCCGATTTACGAGTTCTTGTGTATTTGAAGATTTATGATATAGTTTCATCATAGATGAACTATTTGTGTTCCATTAAGGACTTCGTGCCTTGAACAGTGTTACTCCGATTTTCATCGAGTATCACTATCCTCCCACTGACCACTGCATATCGGTATTCCTCTCAGGAAAAACCGCATGGTGAGCAACAATCACATTGTTCTCATGTGAGATTTATAAGTACTATACTTAAGGTTTCCCTTAGGATAACCTATATTGGCACTTATCCAATTTGGGTCTTTTAGTTTGGTATCATCCAAACGTCATGCCTGGCATACCCAAATTATCAGGAATGAGAAACCCCGTTTCTTCCCTGTTCATATCCTATATGACATCTGTCAAACAGATTTTCATGGAACCTTATTCTAAATAAGTTTTGCACTATTAATACATATCCGGTTGAAGGAGATAGTAGCTCAGAGCGACTCGTGATAAACCTTATCATGTCCAACAAAATTCGATTTTAGTTCAGACATACTGTCTAACTGACGTATCTCGAGAGGAGTCCTCATCTGAAAGAATACCATACTCTTTCATGTACGTATGAAACTTACTGCTTAAGTATTTTCCATTATGGTATTACCGTGGCGGAATAACACTATAGCCGATCTGTTTGTCTACTTCGTGTCGAAACTCTAAAGTTTCCGATCTGTGTTCTTCAAAAGAAACACATAACCATACGTGATGTCACATCCGTTAAGGTCACGAAATATTCATGTTCACATCTAGCCTAGCTAGATATGGGCCCACTTACTTCACCATGAATAGGGCTAACAGATCGGTGGCCCTTTTACTATTACCAAGTAAATAGTATTTTAGGTATTTAACCTAATAAACTAGATTCGTAGACCTTATTTGAATAGTCAAATCAGTCCTAGTATCCACTCTTCAAAAAGTGTGGATATAGTCTTGTTTATAAACTAGATTCGTAGACCTTATTTGAATAGTCAAATCAATCCTAGTACCCACTCTTCAAAAGTGTAGATATACGAGTCTTGTTTAATTATGTCCCAGACAACAATGCCACAAATAAGTCTCTATTGATCAAATCAATTTGAGCTATTTATTTGTCATTTATATGTTTTTGAGATTTTATTATATTCAAAATATAAATTCTGTTATTTACATCCAATGTATTTATCTCAGTATCATCTTTATATAATGAAACACTTTAGTGTTCTAGAATATAAAGGTTTTATCCGCATCGGATTAAACACTGATATAGAGATAATGTCTCTAGTCAAACTAGTTACATTATAACATTTCCTAATTTAAGTACATACCCAAATGGTAGTTCCTAAATTTAGGTATCTACGGTCGAAGCAGCGACTTTCGTCCCGTTTCCAATTCGCAGAGAAATCTCGGCTTGAAGCCAGTATCCAGCTCACAGCGGATTCTGAACGTCAATACATATATGTATTATGTACCACACTTTGTATTTAAAATCCAATTTTAATACTAGTAGTAAACATAACTTTGACAAATATTTTTAAAGTTAGAGCCTCGCCCTTTCTTTAATTCCTTCGTTTCTTCCATATCCAAATGGTAGTCGCTACGGGATATGTCAATTATCCTTTTCAACATTTCACAAACCTTTGGGCAAGCCTTGGGTTTCGGAATATCGAAACGATGTGCACCTTGTGCTACATGCCCAATTGCAAACTTTGACTTTTCTCCACTAGAATAGTCAATTAATTCTCCAAGAATTATTAATTGCAATTTTAATACTTTTAAATCTAAAGATAGATTTATTGTAAGTATATTAATTAAGCACTAAAGTCATCATCACATAAATCTTCCAAAGACTTTATGCTCTACTATTTGCTTAATTATTGGCTTAGTCATAATAAGTTATTTTATCAAATAAATTAACCTATTATTAATTCCCAATTGAAAATTAAATCATTTAAAACATTTAATCAAATGATTATATATTTTAAATATTCAAACTTTCATTTTTTTTTTCTTGATTTCAATAGTCCAACTATTTAATCAATTTTAATAAGGTACTATTTATTATAATGATTACAATAATCAATTATTTAATCAACTATAATTTTAATATTGATTACTATAATCTCATTATAAAATCAACTATCATTTAATTCATTATATTGATTACTATAATCCAATTATAAAATCAACTATAATTTTAATATTGATTACTATAATCCCATTATAAAATCAACTATCATTTAATTCAATTATATTGATTACTATAATCCAATTATAAAATCAACTATAATTTTAATATTGATTACTATAATCCCATTATAAAATCAACTATCATTTAATTCAATTATATTGATTACTATAATTCAATTATAAAATCAACTATATATTGAATGAGTTTGTATATAGTCCAAATATATATATAATTTAAAACAACATAAAATATTAGTCCAACTAATACTTTTAATAACTATGACGAGTAAAATAAAATGAGCGTGTTTAGCGAGTATTCGAACGAATGTTGCAAATTCAATACTTGCCTCCCACTATTTTTCGTCGAGTCTCTAACCCTCTGTGGAGTACTCGGGAAACCGTGTTTCCTAGTGGGCTAGGATCCTATTAAATAACACACAACCCTGACTTTGGTCAATAAAAAGCTGTATGCTATTTAACTAGGTAGATCTCACAGATCAATTGGATCTCATCCAATTCCTAGATCCGGTTAGGTGGACATCCAAGTCCGAAACATATGTATAATGTCAATGTATCCAATACATTTTCCTAACCATATCCTCCGAATCATCTAGGCCTTGGCTTTGGCCAAAAACAAACCTAATGATTCCAGTTAAGCAGGACCCATTGACGAGGAAAGTTTCGTAATCAATGTCATTGGACAAAAAGTGATCTGACTTTGGCCAATAAAAATCACGATTTGGACAAGACACCGATATGCAACAAAACTCTCATGATTGAAGTACATCCTTGATTGACAAAGGTCTTGACTTTGGTCAAAAACAAACCAATGCCAACTTCGGATCTTGAACAAGAATCATTCAATGGAAGGATATTTGCTTAATATAGATTGAGGGATTTTCGCGTGCAAATTGGCTACCAATTTAATTATCTTTGTTAAGGTCTCATCATCATACACCCTTAAACATGCATTCTAAATACATAATAAAGCGAGTATGAAAAAAAATAATAATGATATGCGGATGGATACTTAACACATTGATCCTAGATCAAATCTCTCCTTTCTCACTCAAGCTAGCACTTGTACTACTTCTACCCGTTACACTACACTTTCTAAAGAAACCTCATATACATAGAGGGGAATAGGTGAGAAGAGAATACAAAGAGAAAGAAGGTGATAAGGCTGGACACGCAGGTCCAATTTAATAAATCGAATTTATTACAACAATTTCTAAAATTGCCCACCCGACTAATATCCATCCGATATACATTATTCATTCAACACAACCACGTATTCACACATATAAGCATGCTATCAATCAATCTAATCAAATTAATTAATCTGATAATTAAGTGATCATCCAATGTTCAAACAACGATTTGATTTTGTTCGAGTCAAACTCGTTTTTGCGAATAAGTACTTAAAGTACGAATTCATGAATTAAATTAAACTACATAATTAAATCCAATTTAACATGTATTTAATACTAATTCACTATTCAATTCTAAATTAAATATTGCACTTTATATTAATAAACCTTTTACGATTTAAATTCCAAATTCAATCGCGTCGGGACTCAAAGTCCGAATAACGTCCAACGTCAATTCAATTAAAGTCCAATGGGCTTTTGATTGATTCTTAAGGCGTGGACTTTTGGTCAACTCGGGTCAAACCGATAACCAAAGTCCAATCCGGGATTTACCCCATAAGCCCATAAATCAATCTTGGCCCATTAGCCCAAATTGAACATTAAAGGTTCATTAGCCGCAATTGGGCTTTATGGTTAAGGTTTTGGGCCCAATTGGATCCAATCCACTTGGCCTAAACCAAACTTGATAAATCAAGCCCAATAGGCCCAATTACAACTTTAAATTCTAATTCCAAAATTAGGCCCATTAATTAAATCCAAAAATCCAATTTTCACAATTTAATTACCAAAAGTGCATTATATGATTAATCAACTAAATCAACATTTCCAAAACACTAAATTAGTCCAATTAATCATACTTAATTCATTATTACATGTCAAACACACATAATGAAAAATCAAACCCATAAACATGCTTTCATGCTCTCGGCCAAGGAGGGATTTTGTGCCCGATTCGGTTTCGATCCAATTGAACCTACAATCGACATCAAATCACCATCCGATTTGATTTCATACACATCCAATGTCACAAAACCAAAATTACCAAGACTTCCAAGGGCTATTATATTCGGCCAAGGTGAAGCAAATTGGGGATTTTTGTTCAACTCAAAATTCAATCAAATTGACTTCAAATTAACATCATCCTTTATCATTATAACTCATCCAATGAATTAAAATGAAAAAATTCCAAGAATCCAAAATATCACAAACCATTCGGCCAAGGCATTAATTTTGGGGAAAATAATTCCAAATCATTTTTCATCAAATTAGTCCAACCAAAATGAATTTAAACATGTTATAAGCATACTCAAACAAGCAATTATTCAATCATGCTCAAATCACATTTACCCAAATTTTAAACCCTACAAATTTCATGCTTGCAACATTAGCTCTGATACCATTGTTGGTTAATTCTAAGGTCCCAAGATCAAATCAAGACATGAAATAATGCGTGAACACATCAACGGAGGTAGCGGAATACTCACATTGATCGGTTATGTCGATTTGATGACGAATCAAGGCCAAAAACGTACTGCCTTGTTCACGCCACTGCAACCAGTCCATGCTCACTGTCTTGGCAGTTTCGGGTCTCAAAACGAAGCTCCAAACTCCGTCGGATGAGTCCCGCCTCATGGTCGAACCTCCCTACCACCTTCGCAAGACTCGTAGTGTGCTAGCACTTGCGGTTTTCACCATGAAAACCCAACCCTTGCTTCCCTTTAGTGTCACGTTTTTCTGGTTCAAAACCAGTCCCAAAATTCTGTTTTGGGCGTGAGAGGAAGAGAGAAAATGTGAGAGATGAAATTGTGTTAAGTTAAAAATGATTTACCAAAAATCAATTTATATTTATGCCATAATATTTATTAAATTAATAATAAAATTATGACACAAAACATGCAATGGCTTAGAGTGTCAAACACTCAATTTCCATGCAATAACATTGAGTGCATTGTACACTATCTACATGCAATGCATTAGAATGACATGTGTCATGTGGGCCCCACACGTTTCCAAATGAAAGTGGGCCCACGTGCACTCACGCGTTCGGGTTCGATATTTCGAAATACCGAGCTTACGTCGCGACGTTAATTAAATCGAATTAAATAAATAATTGCGCCTAGCGAAATTATTATTTACGTCGCTAACGAATTAATTCTAAATTAACTCGTTTGCCCGAATTAAAATACAATTTTAATTCCGCGTCGAAATCTAATTTCGTCTAATATATCGAATATATTAATTCATCGATCAATTCCAAATTAATCGTTCTCTCTCTTTAGACGACATTTTATCCCGGATAAAATATCTCCGTTATTAATCCTAGATTAATTCTCTCTCTCTCTTCTATATAATCCCAGATTATTCAAGAGTGCGAGTTGTGCGTCATCGGTGGATTATCGGGAAGCGACCCATGAGATCCCCGGATAATCTGGCAGTAAATACGGTCGTCGGAGTATCTGAATCACGTACGTACCAGTACTACGTTCTACCGATTTACGAGACAAGGTCGACTCCTAGCAAAGCACCAAGTCTTCCCAAGTTCTCCGGACATATTCATCAAAGAATATCTAGATCTGTATCAAGCGTAGTATACGATTGTATTGTGCATATCGGCCCAGTATCGGATAATCACGTGCTAGGGCTGGGGCTGGATAAGTGTCTGCCCCGTCCGAAACACATATCGGATGTCTGGTAACTAGTCTCTATAATCGGATATTCATGACCTGGTCATAAATAACGATGGATGCGCATCACTTTAAGAGCACTAATACCGTATCCTGCGTGACATCATCTCCATTATGACTGGAGTGACACTTCCGTCTTGACATCACATCCAAACACTACGATTCTCTGATAAACCCAGAAGAGGTGAACACAGAACCAGTTAAGATCCCCCACCACCAAAACCAAAGTTTACCGATTGTCGTAAGTATTAGCGATGTAAGTCTCAGGTTAAGACTATACACACCTACCTTGATTTCGGCCTCCCATAGACACCTAATCATAATACCAATGGGATTCCGAAGGGTCTATCCAGAGCGAAGCTGTTTCCTGTACCATCGGTGAAACACGACCTCCTATCGCACTTGCACAAGTATCCAATACTTATATATATGAGAACTATGCCGTTGTGCCTCACAACGCGCACAAGTGCAATACTAGCCTATTCCGCATTATCGATGTCCAGTCTCGATAATACTACGGCTAGGGATATTTAATGATTAATCCTTCGTGGACTGATACTGTCTCATATCATCTCATCCAGGAACTAATCAAAGGGACCTCTCTTCATTTATATATCTATGGTGATCTAATCACAAATGATGAGAGTGCAATTTCCTTATTACATAGTTAATTTGCTACAACAACACAATGATCTGTGCAAATAGTGACGCTATGGGTCATATTATCCAACACTATGCGTAACAGAAAAATTACTCTAACGATCAGATACCCTAAAGCAGCAGTCACCGACACCCTAATATGTTGCTCTGATTGTTGGGGTTTTAGCGCGGGAGAAGCGGAAGCGCGCGGTTTGGGCGAAATCATAACTTTAAAACTTTTAAAGTTACCGAATAAATTATTCAATATCCAATATGAATAGTTCATTCATATTTCACCTAAACATATTTATTCGATATCAAATAACGACATAAATAAGTTAGAAACACTACAAAACTTTTACGAAAATGTTTTTCCGCAAAATGGCATAAAACATGTTTTTGCCCAAACTGACCAACCAACACACATGGGGGCTTCCCAGGTCAGCTCCAATAGTGCTTGGGTAGTTCATGGGCTGCCCTAACAGTGATCAATTCACTGTTTGGATGGCGGAAACCCAGTAAGCCCAAAACTCACCCGGTAACGCCGTTTTTCAGCGTTTTCGCATATTTCAACTTCGAAACAATTTCCAGAACTTGTTCCAATATCCAAAACACATCCAATACATATATACAATATACTTTTCATCACCAAAATCACAAAATATCCAGATCTGATTTGGTAACCAAAAATATCATTTTTCATGCTTTAAATCAAATTTTCTCAACATTAATCATATTAATATTTACACCAACCAAATGCACCACAAATGAAGAACTCAAGAAAAATTCTAGGAGTTACAAGACTGGTCATAACACTCTAGAATTGCAACAAGTCATCAATTGATAAAATTGAACTAATATTACATTAATATCATTCAATCTAACTTCACACATGCATCTAGCCTCTAAATCCATTCTCCAAATCAAAAAGGCCCAAAATATAAGAAAGGAATAAACCCTAGAACTTTTCTAGATGCTCAAGAACAAGAAATAAACTTTCTAAGTTTAAGAGTTATGAAGATTACCTCAAAATCTACTAATTTCCTTAAACTTTTTCTTGATTTCTTCACTTTCTTCCTTGTTTCTTCAAATAAATTTTTGGGTGCTTTCTTGCTTGAGAGGTTCGGCCATGGCTTCTTATGAAAGAGAAAAATAAAATTTTTCACTTTATATACTAGGGTAAATTTATCAAACCATTCAAAAATTTTGAAAGTTATTGAAAGTTATTAGTTCGGCCATTCAAAATATTCGATTCGTGTTTCATCATAAAAATATTGAAAGTTATCGAACCATTCAAGACGTTCAATATGTATTCTTTTAGAAATACATAACTAAGTCATGACAACTCATTAACTAAGTTACAAAGTAAAGAAAACTATCTAAGGCAATTTATAATTCATTAAACTACATACATCCAATGTATTAATTTAATAAATTTGTGGTCCAATGAGATTTAATCACATTCCCATAATACAATATTCATTAAATGGATAAGGATATATGGTGTGATCTCATATCAGACCATCCTTTGCCATATAAAATAAACATCTAATGCTTAAGTGATAAAATATCATAAATCACTGTTCTAAGTTATTTACTTAATCGAATATTTTTCTTAATGTGTATCTCTTCGTTAATGACACTACTAGTCGTATTAAAATATGTAACAACTGTTTATAAAGAACAAGTATCTATCCAATAGTCACAAGTTCTGATATCAAATATAAAAACAATCATTAAACACTATTTTAAATAACTAGATGAGAGATCTAGTATCCAATCCTTATAGTTGTCGAATTATGAGAATCGATATTCTATACACATAATTATACACATCTCATTTCTTTAGCTTTATAATATGCATTCAACTATTCATAACAATTGTGAATAATTGATTAGCAAACTGTGTCAGACACTACCTCTAAATGTCACTAAAGCCAAGAAATGTCATTATCAAATAAACAAATACCTAATGGGGAATTCTTAATGCCAGTCAAGAATCTCGAGACATGAACAAATTCATGTCAATTCTTATCGCACAAGAAACTATTCTTTCTAGACTATTATATCCGAAAACGGATGTCTATTTAGATTACCGATAGTGACTTAGAAACTAAGTCATTAACCATATTGATTTTTCAAGAAAATCGGAACAACAATTCCCAATGGTTTTGACTAATCTAACAATATCCAAGCCTACTCTTAATCTAGAACCTATTCTAGAAATCTGCAACCATAAGTAAAGTTAGAAAACATATACAAATAATATGCATGCAGTGGATTAAAAGTTTAATTCTATCAATAATATAGAATAAAGGAAAACATAAGTGACCTTTTTCATAATATTACACACTACCTTAGTTATGGACTTAACCCAGCAGTGCCTCCCACTACTTTACATAATGCTGTAATCCTCAATGGAAAATGTGAATCCAAAAATTAAATTGAATTCCATAGTGAGAAGTTGACCCCATAAATATATTTCGACTCACAGCTTTGGCACGTTCTCGCCTACGTATATTCATAAGTAGACAACTCATTGTCAATCACACTCACCGTGACTCATGATTTTGGTCCTGACCGTCTCTTGTTATGACATCTTTGGCACATTCACAATGAGGCGTATCAAGGCTTCACTTGTCAGTGACAAACTCAAGCTACCGATGTAGTTCTGACAGATTTGGCACGTTCAGGATTTCCACTTTCACTTGAATTTCTCTCTTATCATATAAGTTCTACCAGCGCAAATGAACTACCATCAGCCATAACTACACAACTTTGGCATGATACAACTACAATCCGTACTGACAAGGCGGACCAAGAAACAAGTATTCCTAATACTAGTTACTTTAATGCCTTATTTAAGCGGGGATATTCCTAAAAAGGGTCTGTACTCTACATCAAATGCAGATATTAATTTAGATCAATTTATCAACAATTTAATTCTACCTAGGAAAACATAATTCTCTGTTATGTTTTCCGTTAGCGTAGAACCGAAAAGTTACGAAACATCTATATTCCATTGCATGTGAAAAATATCAAAATTGGATTATATATCATATATCAAGCATAAAAAATGTAATGGATGAAGGATCAGACCTGCTCTGTACCAATTTTGTTGAGGTTTTAGCGCGGGCGCAGTGGAAGCTCGCTATTCGGGCAAAATCGTAACTTTAAAACTTATAAAGTAACCGAATAAATTATTCAACATCCAATATGAATAATTCATTCATATTTTACCTAAACATATTTATTCGATATCAAATAATGACATATATAAGTTAGGAACGCTGCGAACCTTTTACGAATAAATTTTTCCGTAAAATGGCATAAAATACGTTTTTGTCGAACTGACCAACCAACACACATGGGGGCTGCCCAGGTTAGATCCAATAGTGCTTGGGAAGTTCATGGGCTGCCTGAATAGTTACCAATTCACAGTTGGACAACGGACACCCGGTAAACCCAAAACTCACCCGGTAACACGTTTTTTTTACTGTTTTCGCATATTTCAACTCCGAAATAATTTATGGAAATTGTTCCAATGCCCAAAAAACATCCAATACATTTATACAACATACTTTTAATCACAAAAATCGCATAATTTCCAGATCTTATTTGGTAACCAAAAATATCATTTTTCATGCTTTAAATCCAATCTTCTCAACATTAATCATATTAATATTTACACCAACCAAAGTCAACACTAATGAAGAACTCAAGAACAATTATAGGAGTTACAAGAGTTGTCATAACACTCTAGAATGGAAACAAGCCATCAAATGACAAAATTGAACTAATCACTACAAGAAAATGTACTTTTAGCGTCCAAAACTTTAGCGTCGAATTTAATTTCGACGCTAATAATCACTTTTAGCGTTGAACGTAATATTCGACACCAAATGTCAACATTTTAGCATCGACATCCATATTCGACGCCAAATTGTCTACTTTTAACTTCGAATATAAACCCGACACTAGCGTCGAAAAATTTTCGACGCTAAAGATTTTCAACTATTCCCATAATCTTTGGCGTTGACATAAATTACGATGCTAAATTTTATACTTTTAGCATCGAAACACGTATTCGACGCCAAAAAGTTGACATTTAGCATTGAATACGTTGCGTCGCTAAAGTTTTATGACGATACCATCGACAATCTGTTAATCTTTAGTGTCCAAATTTAATTTCAATGCTAAAAATCTGACATTTAGCTTCGAAATAAGGTATTTAACGCTAAAAATAGATTAAAATGTAGAATGCCACAAACCCTTCTTCTCCCCTTCTGCTTTTTCTCTCATCCTTTTCAATCTCATCCTCTGCAATCTGAGACTCTCTCATCTGCAACCTCACAACTCTTTTAAAAATTTTAAATAAAATTGTAATTAATTTTCCATAAGGTAAATCTTCTTTCATATATCTTTATTATTTTTCTTTATATTTGCAAAGAATAATTATATATATTTCACTTAAGTATTTCAGTTTAATCTTTGTAAAAAATTATGGTTTTCATTTTTTGTGATTATGTTTATTATATACATTTCGTTAGTGGTTTATTATTCATATATGTAGATTAGTTAATTAACTAAATATATTTTATTCTGTAAACTAATTAATTAATCAACTAAATATATATGTTTATGCTTAAATATATAATTAATGAATTTGTAATATTGATAAGTGTAATATGATGTTTAATAATTATATTTTAATATTTAGGTATTTGGCTGAAATGGATAGAAATTGGATGAGCTCAGTGGATAGATTGAGTGTTGAATACCGTAATGGAGTGTATGAGTTCATGGAATCGGCAAAGCAACACATTAATACAGAAGGTCTTGTCCGGTGTCCATGTACAAATTGTTTGAATAGGAAAAGGAAACGGTTAGATGAAGTTCATGATCATTTATACATGTCGGGAAGAGAAGTTATTAATTTCGGTGAAGGGAGCAGTAGTTACAATCAACTTGCAAACGATGAGATAACCGATGTTTTGCATGACTTACAAGGTCCACAACTTGGTCGTAGTATTAGTGGTGAATACCAGTGTTAAGTGGAAATGATCAAAATTTATTTAGTGAACTACTTGATGAGGCAAAAAAAAAATCCATTTGAAGGTGCTGGAATGTCGATATTGAATTTCATTGTAAAATTATTAAACATTAAAGTGATCAACAGAATGACCAACAAAAGTATTGATATGATGCTAGAGTTACTAGGGCAAATGTTACCGGTTGGAAGCGAACTGCCTAAGTCGTATTACGAGGCAAAGATAATGTTGCGTGATCTGGGAATGGGGTATAAATCCATTCATGCTTGTAAGTATGAATGTGTATTATTTCGTGCCGAGTATGAATCACTTGAATATTTTCCGATATGTGATGAAAGTTGGTACAAAGTCCGTGGTATGGGGAAGAAAGTGCCTCAAAAGGTATTACGATATTTCCCATTAACGCCCAGGCTGCAGAGGTTGTTTATGTCACGACACACAGCGATTGACATGATGTGGCATCATGAAAAGAGGTTGGTGCAGAGGGCATACTTAGACATCCTGCGGATGGAATGGAGTTGAAGGAATTTGATGACATGTACCTCCGTTTCATTGAGGACCCCCGTAATGTCAGGTTAGGTCTTGCCTCTGATGGTTTTAACCCGTTTGGGAATATGTACAACGCTTACATCATGTGGCCCGTTATTGTTATTCCATATAACTTACCTCCATGGAAATGTATGAAGGATATGTTCATGTTTATGTCATTGTTTATCCCTAGTCCACATTCCCCTGGTAAATATATGAATATTTACTTGAGACCATTGATCAAGGAGTTACAAACATTATGGAATGTGGGTGTGCATACCTATGATGCAACTTTCGAGTAGTA
>SKCR01003865.1:0-36522 GCA_019454045.1 Zanthoxylum bungeanum | reverse complement strand
TTTCATGTCCAACTTGAGGGGAACCCAAAAGGTCACACACAACAAAGTCGAAATCAATGGTTAACAGTGCACAATACATATTTAACAACATATATAATTGATGTAGGAATTGTTCATAAATGGTTCAATGTGTTTAATTATTGAACAGATCATTTATGAGGTTCCATAGTGGCTTAGGGATTGGTGAATGACGATAGGGGCACTTTGGGAATTGGAATAAATAGAGAAAAAACTTACTATTCACGTGAATAGTACCGCATGAATACTAAAAAAAATTTATTTAATTTTGTTATTTTTTTTTAATTCCAATTCGGCCTAAACTCTTATTAGGATTTTATAATCTCATTAAACCACTAAATTAAGATCCAATGGCTAAGATTAAATTGGCTTTTATCCCACATCGGATTCTTAATTAATTTTGTTATCTTTGGAGCACTTTATAAATCCAAAGAATTCTTCACAAATTTTGCACCAAACCTTTCAAATCTTGGGTTTATATAAGTGAGCAACTCTACAGTTTTAAGAGTAAGCCACTGATTTTGAGGATCCTTAAGTCTAATTGACTATAGGAACCTTGAGTTAAAAGTTTTGAGGTATTTGCCTAGGCTAGCACCAAGGGCAAAATACCCGTGCACTCAAGGCGTAGTCTTGCCGTTGAGTTTTGGCTTTGGTGTGTGCATCTTTGGAGGCCACAGACTTGGGTGGCTCTTTGGAACGTGGAAGAGCTTGCTGAGTTCGAGAAAAGATTTTAGATTTGAGGAAGGACTGGAGGAGTCTACGGTTCAAGTAAGTCTTTTTCTTTCTTTATTTTAATTAGAGTTCTTATGATAGTAAGCATGTTTAGGTTTATGTTCTTTGCATGTTTTATGAGTTTCATGCTTAGAATATATAGTAGCATGCCTAGGCTTGTAGAATAATCAAAACAAATGGGTCTTGGGCAAATGGAAAGCAGCATCATAATTTTAATTATTTATTTTTCCGATGCGCGCTCACGGCCGCTTCCTTACAGATTTTACTAAAAATAAAGATTGTCCTTAATCCTGAGCTATGGTAGAACATGAAGAAACTTAACGATGTGAAGTATCATCACCTCTATTAACCAGTAGGCACTAAATGAGAAGGGATGAAAGAAAGAGAGAGAAGAATTTAAGCTATACTTGAAGTTGGAATAAATAAAATTATCGGTTGAGGTACCAAGAACAGTAGTGATACGTTAAGAGAGAGGAGTAACAGGAGTCCTAAGTGACATTTAAAATTAGTGTTGTTATAGCAAAGAATATAAAGGCTAAAAGAAATGATTCAGTTCGAATGGTCGTGGATATGCCCCTATTATCATAAACATATTGAATTCAGTAAGTACTTTACAAGTTAAGTACATGTACTAATTCGAAGGAAACCTAAGCTCAAATCATGAGGAATTGAGTATTCCTAATACACCCTACAAGACATTATATAGTATGAAACGAGAAATGGAGCATTTATAGTACTTGAGAATGTTACATTTCTGAATTCTTCACTCATTTATTCACCGCCTATATCTTATGTAAGGCACTTGATGAATATATTGGTTTGTTTTTCTACTTCGTTTTGGAATATTTTGAACTTGTCAAATGTTTTCAATTTATGTCTCATCAAATAGACATAATCATATCTAGACTTATCATCCGTGAAAGTCACGAAATATGTTGAACCATCATGAGCGGCATGATTTAATGAACCACACACATCGTTGTGTATTAGATCCAATAAATCTTCAGCACGGTGTCAAATACCTAGAAATTAGGCCTTTGTCATCTTTTCTTTGATACATGACTCACAAATCGGATAAGGATCTAAGGTAAGATTTTCAATCAAATCATCATTTACCAATTTGGATATGCGTCTAACACCTATGTGGCCCAATCTCATATGCCATAATTCAATATTATTTAGTTCATATTTCCTACTTGTATTTTCCTCTACATTAAAGACATCTCTACATGTTTCCAAAACATAGTGACCATTTGATAAAGAATATTCACATTTCAATAAATCACCTTTATCATATAAACATAAAGTTTCATCCTTCATGTTTATTTTATATTCCTCTTTATCTAATATTGGCAGTGATATTATTTGACTGATAATTGAGGGTACATAATAACAGTCATGTAAATCTAATTTACATCCATTGTGGAGATTTAAAACAACTGTTCTTACGGCCTTGATATCCAATGTCTCGCCATTGCCAACTCTAAGTTGGATCTCATCTTTATTCAGCCTTTTTTTAACCCTCATGACCTGCAGGGAGTTGCAAATATGAGTAGGACTGACAGTGTCTAACATACATCCACTATTTGCATCTAAGGCTAATGAGATGTTAATAATAGGAAAAATACAAAGCGTACCTGAGGGTCATGCTTTTCCTTTCAGCTTTGGACTGTCCTTCTTCCAGTGTCCAGACTTCTTGCATTTTAGACATTGGTCATGAGATACTGGTGGTTTAGTACCTTAAGCTTCTTGGATTTCTTATTGGATATCTTATTCTTCCCCATTTTGATTTTCTTTGACTTCCCACAAGTCATCGAAGCGCCAGCTCCACCATAGAGGAACAAATTGGGGTTGTCTTTTCTCATATCATGCTCCGCCATGCGTAACATGTTATGAAGTTCTTCATAGCTGGCTTGCATCCAGTGCATATTGAAGTTTAACACAAAGAGAGCATAAGATCCAGGCAAAGAAGACAAAATCAAATTACGGCCCAACCGTTCATCAATCATAATGCCTTATCATTCCAGATATCGGATATGGTCGATCATGTTAAAAACATGAATACTGACAGCTCCTCCATCATTGAGTCCAGCACAGAATAATTCCTTAGACCTCCGATAAATTTCGATCTCTTGATTTACTTCGAACAACTCCTTGAGTGTTCGCATAATACTCCAAGCATCTGGTACCTTTATGTACTGTCTCAGCAAATCTAAAACCATTGATCCCAAGATGTAAGATTTCACCTTCAGGTTATCATCTTTCCATCTATTAAAAGTTTTTCGCTCTTCTGGAGTGGAGTCAGGATCAAACTCCAAGACAAGGCGTATGTTCATTTCCCATTCAAAGTAGTTCTCAATTCCTTTTAGCTTAATGGTTTCCAAAAGTCTCATCAATGGATTAGCGGTAACCATCTACAAGACAACATTTTAAATAGTAGTAGAACATTTTTCATTTCAAAAATAATAACACTAATTGATTATGGAATTTTAAATCTATTTGGGTCATCCCACTACTTTACGTAATTCCGTAATTTCCCTTAACGACAAAATAGAAATTTGATTATCAAAATTTCATAGCAGGAAATTGATCATATGAAATTTACTTCAACCTCACAATAATGACGGTATTGGCCTTTATAAACTCATTAGGTAGACCTCTAAGGTCAATCACATTCATGTGACTCCTAGTTTGGTCATGAACCGTTTCTTATCCTCACAATAATGATGGTATTGCATTAAAACGTGTTCCAGGTGTATACTTGTCAAAGTGAACTAATGAGTTTCGTATGTACACCCTCATAATAATAACAGTATTGGGTGACTGCGTTAAATCATCACGCTACATCTAATGTTTTACCGGAGGGACCTAAGTTCCGAGCATTTATACCCTCACAATAATGACGGTATTGGATATAAGTAGTAAGAACCCATTCATCTCCGTATTGACAAGACGGACCATCCAATAATACTCCAATATTATTAATACTTATTACTTAAAATTAATCACCTAATCATGGGATATTTATGACAATCAAATCATTAACATAATTAGGTCAAAATTTTAATTTAAAACATGTAATACATATCCAATATGACTTATGCATAATTAAATTAAAATACAAAGGCATAGATCAAAGACATGTCTAACATGCAACATGTGTTGTATGGTTAAGCTTTGCTACTGATACCATTCTATTGGGGCAATTGTGGAACCCCTAGGGTCAGATCGGTGCCCCTCACAATGGAAGTGGGTCTAACCAAAGGATATCAGGGATAGGTGTATTTTAAAATATTTTCATGAAAATGACATTCTGATACGAGTCCGTATGAAAAAACGGGAACCAAATCTGAGTCCGGAAACTCTGAAACGGATAAAATGAATTTTTAGTGTTCGATATCTTTGGGAGTCGTGACGCGCTGGATGGGAGTTGAGACGTTCCAAAGTGCGAGAGAAACTCTGAGAGCTGAACGTCTCAGTGTCGCGACGCAGAAGGATGGGATTCGCAATGCTCCACGGTCTGATGCTGAGTGTCGCGACACTGGATGATCAGAGTCGAGACGCTCACCTGGGCAGTGAGCAATTTAAACCTTTAAATCAATCCTAAACACTTCCAATTTTCTCCTATCATTTCAATACACCTTAAAACCAATTTTAACATCAAAACCAACCATAACACATGTTATACAACTAACATACATGTATTCTAAATACTTATATGCATTTGTTTGAATCTAAACTTAAACCAATTTTAGAATCCCAATAATAAATGTCTCATGAACAATTCTATTTCACCCAAAGGTGGTCAAGTTATTCTAGAATTGTAGCCATAGCTCTAAACTTTAATTTAAAGTTCCAAACCCTTATTAATTGTTCCATGTCCAACATGAACATCTTTGACCTAATTAACAAGCATATTGTGTTTATACTTCTAAAGCATCCTAACACAATTTCTTAGCCTTATTTCAATATTAAGCTATGTAGTCATGCATCCAATAAATAAAAGAACATAGCTTAAGAGAAGTTCAAATTTACCTAGTAAGTTTGATGCAAAGATCTAATATTATTCTCTTTGTTGAAATGGTTGGAGAACTTCCAAGGTTTGCAAGCGTCACTCCAAGATCCAATCTTGATTCTAATGCTAGCAACCTTCACTTCAAGATCCAATCTTGATTTCTCCTAGATGAAATGTTGTAGAGACCTCACAAACTTCTCTAAACACTTCTCTAACTTAGGCTAATCTCTCTAATTCTTGCTTGTATTTAGCTTTCTCAAGCTTAATTAAAACATTTCTAAAGCTTGCTATTTATTGCAAAACTTAGGAAATTTTTAATTAATAAAAGTTCTAATCAACTTTTAAGTGGGCTTAATCTAATTTGTCCAAATATGTATAATTAGGTGTGACTAATCTCCATTGTCTACCACTTTGATTTAATCTAATTAAATCAAGACAATGATTAGGAAATGGATTAGTTCAATGTTTGCCACTTTGATTTAATCCAATTAAATCAAGCCAAAACCACTTATTATTACATACTTACAATTACCATAATATCTTCAAATGGTAGAGATAATTATGATTTTACAATTAAGCCCTTATGTAATTATTGAATTAATCCAATTAATTCAATTAGGTCAAAGTAAATAATCAATGTTATCCAATAACACTTGATTATCTTAGTTGATAATTATAATATCGAATATGATCTTTTATCAAAATTAATCGGCTATCCAAGTGCCCAACGAGTACACTGCATATTGGGACTCTCTAAGTTTAGACACGTTCGTCATATAAGCCTAGCTAATATGTATGCAATTTGGCCAACTCTGAATTCGCGAAGAACACTAACGACCTTTCTAAACTACACAAGTCGAGGTCATCACATATGATTAACAATCCCTCTATCGTAGACTATTCGAGTTGTGGTTAGGAAACATAGAATAAACCGTCAAGTTCCAAGGAGCACATCGCATGTCGACATGTCTATGATTCTTCATAACTGATGCGATCCATCCTAGGTGATCGACTTTGGCCAAAGCTTTAAGAATTATGACGTTACTCATATAGATACCTAAACCCCTAATGGTACACATACGGGCCGATGGATCATATCTTGCTTCGTACTTGATTACTGAGTGCATCGGTCCACACCCAACGAACATCTAGAGGCCAGACCATGAAAGGTTTCTGATATACATAGCATCAAAGTGTGGGATATCTCACACAAAATCAATGTTATCCTATAGTCAAAAGATTACGTATGATACTTGACTCGAGGAGATTTCCTATTGAAGGTGGTGTGTACTTCCAACTATTAGGAATCACTTGTGAGTCATTCAGTATTCGGTCCAACCAATACCCATATGTCTATACGAGTTTCCAAAACTGATGATAAATGGGGTTAAACCATTGGAACTCTAATTCCAATATACAACATGTGCGAGTCTTTTAGGTTATATGAATTCGATTGTATTCCAAAACCAATGACTAGGAATATATATACTTTAAGAATAATTTACAATAGTAATACTTATCCCAATGTCGGACCACCTAGTGTCCAGTATTACTAAAAGACTATTCTAAGGTCGATGTCATTCTTAGCATATCTATACATCAATCTAATACGCATAGTGACAATACCATTAATAAGGTATGAAATGAAAATGTAGTTATTTTATTAATAAATAATAAAATATACAATTTAGATTGGCACTCGAAGCACCAACTCCAATAAATTGCTCATTGTTGTGTGGAGTATTATGAGGAGAGGATGATGTATTTAGTTCGACATCAAATAGCTTTTCGTGCTATATCTCGTTACCAACAGAAAATAGAGTGGGCTATACTCACAAACTTGTGTCTAAACACTTTAAAGATCAAAGTGTCACACAAGAGTTTTGCTTTTGGTTTTCTTACTCTTCCTGTTTCTTTTCTCAACTCTTGAGAGAATTCTAAGAACAATGAGAGGGTGGCTAGGGTTATAATGGCTTCGGTTAGACAAAAAGAAAATCTAATTTTCTTTATATACCTAGGGTTTTTTTATTTCAAAAATAAAACAAACCTTCCCCTCCCATTTCAAAGTTTCGGCCAGCCCTAATGGATTTTTCAAAAAAATTTTGTAAAATAAAATTTACTTTCCATAATGGTATTAGATGTTACAAAATTGAAAAAGTTATCACATTTTAAAAAGTGTAACTACCAAAACCAACCAAAGGTTTCCAAAAACCTAATTTGGAAATTCACAATAAATATTTATTAAATTATAAATAAATATAATTTAATAACTTATAATAAACAATTATCTCATAATCATTTATTATAAAAACCATATATTAAGATTAATTTATAGTTTCAAGTGTGACAAAATAATATTATTAATTATATTAATAATATATATTATACATATGTGAATATATAATTGGACTATCCAATTATATTTAATCTGCTACAGTATATCGAGCTAGCACGGTGACCAAATGGACCTACGGTTTCGGGCTCCAGTAATCCCAGAATATTAATTAAACTATTAATTAAATATTCTGAATTATTAACTTCGGGTTATTCCACTAAAAACCCGAAGCTGCACTCTTATTGTCGTAGATAGATAAATAAGCCAAACCACGTTGATGTCCATCGATATAGTTATTACATACGGATTGGTCCTTCATGAGTATCTTATAATTAGAGTCGGGTCATAATATCCGTTATACCTCTCTAATTATTTTTACCTTAGTACCATTTAATCTCTAATGAATGATTTATTCATAACCATTATGAATGTTAATCTTTCTATTCGTGATAGAAAGACTCGAGCGCTCTAACCATTCAAGTATCGAATCAACTCTTAAGGAAAATACTCTTCTATTTCTCGTAAGGAGTGAACTCCATATCTATGTAAAACGTCTTCAGGTACACACCAAACCATGTCCCCAAAGTACGTAGTTATTGGTCGGGATTGCTACACCAACCCCACCTTTGTAAATCAAAGAACATAGCTTGTCATGCATGAGTTCGTAGTACACTCATGATTCAGATCAATCCATACATGACCATCTAGTAGATTGAAATTAATTTCTTTATTTAACTGATATTATAAGAAACTCATTTCTATTTGGGTCCAGTCATGTGTATTCACATCATATAAGATGTCTTCATTCTCTTGTCTCTACATGGACGATCACATATCAAGGTTGCCATACATTTATAGAATGGAACGCAGCTATAGATAATTTGCAAATAAAGTACCTATTTTGTTTGCTCTCTATAGTTTATTTTAGATTACTAACTTCATACTTAAATCATATTGTGTATGACACTCAAACACTAAGTCTGAAGGCACATGAGTAATCTAGGGTAAACAAGATAATTTACAATATGCAATATAAAGCAAACACTTTGATAAATGAATAATGCATCTTTTTATTTCATAAAATATCATTTTGTTTACATTATTTGAAGCTCTATGGCATATATCTCAACAACTGGGTTATTTTATTACTTCGACACTCTTATACTTGAAGTAAAAAACTACTTTGTGAGTATGTCAACGTACCACTTGGTCTCCAGTGCTATATCTTATCACCAAGAAAAACTGGTGTGTGCTATTTCAAACTAACAAAATTCTCTAAACCCTTTAGAGAGAATAGCCACACCTTTTCCTATTTCTTTTCAACTATGGTGGCTAGGGCTTTTGATTAGAATAAAAATTATCATAAAAAGAAAACATCCCTTTCCGTTAGGTTTTGTTTTTAATAATCAATTTGATTGATATACAATGACATCAAATATCTAGGTATCTCTTAGAATTCAAATTTCAAAGATATTCAATCAAATTTTTGATTTCAAAAATTTAATTAAAAAATAATAAACTTTTTAAATTTTAAACATGATTATCTTGTAGTAATTTATTTTAAAACTTTATATTAAACAATGTAATATAGTTTTCATGTGTAACAACTTAATTATTAAATATATTAATATCTAATAAATTTTATATAACTATTTAGTTATGCATGTGAGCTTATAATTGGACTATCCAATCATAGTATGGTTTTATATAGTGTATCAAGCTAATATAGAGATCAAATGGACCCAGAACTCTGAGCTCCAATAATCTCAGGATATTGATTAAAACTCACTAATCAAATACTCAGAATTATTAACTTTAGGTTATTCCATTAAAAACTTAAAATTACACTCTCGTCACTTTAGATATTTTATATAATCCGAGCTATGTCGGTGTCTATCGATATAATCCATGAGTATCTTATATTGAGTGTCAGGTCATAATGTCTGTTATAATCCTCTAATTATTTCTTATGTCTTAACTACCATTAATTCTCTAATGAAAGATTTATTCGTAATTGTTAAGAATTTGATCTTTTGATTCGAAATTGAAATACTTGAGCACTCTAATCGTTTAACTACCAAATCAACCCTTAAAAAAGATACTCTTTTAATTCTTGCAAGAAAGTGTGGATTTCATATCTATGTAAAATGTTCCTAACTACACATCAAACCATGCTTCCAAAGTATAAAATTATTGACTAAATCATACATATGAAAATGGTTAACGGATTGGCTAACCTGGTTGTAGTTTTACTCAAGTAGGAAATGAAACTTAGGGTTTTTTTTATCATAATTGTGATGGCTGCGTCTTGGAGAGGTTTTTTTTTTTGCATTTCAAATGTCCAAATTAAATTGATATCATTTTTATAATAATCACTTAATTAATTTTAAAGAGAGACACGATCTTTATGCAAATCTACCTCGATTTGAACTCACTTAAATTTGGCCATTTGTACACTTAATAGTAGCCATGAAAATTCATAAGTTTCAACCATAGTTTGTGCCTATCCTTTGTGCTTAGTTTTTTCAAATAAATTAAGAGAAACCATAATACATAGCACATAAAACCAAAGCCATCTCTTAGGACTAACATCCTTCAAGTGATAGGTTATCCATTGCTTAGTTTAGAGAAACATATTTGGAGGATTTTCTATTGTATGAAATTCATTGGTGCTCATGTATTTTATGGCTATCTAATTAGTTGTTGAAGAATAAGCCATTAAGAAGAATAACAAAACTCCATGTTTGTGATTGGAAATAACGGAAATATATATCATGTTCCCTTAATCTCTTTAATATTATGTTTATGATTTTATTTACCTTTTTGTATTAAGTATATGTTTCACATGATCATGTAATGTGATTGTTCCCATGGGCATAAGATTGCGAGAGCGATATTCGTTAACCCGAATATTTTTCCGCTACACATCATTATTTAATTCCCTACATAATGAGCCTAGAAAGCTAGAACATCAAAAATCATTTGGACCAAATTTTGTAACAGATTTATTAGAAAATGAGAAGGCATGACTTCTCCCTAAGGACCACTATGGAAAGAGGTTATAAATAGAAAAATTTAATCCATCTTGAAAAATCATACTTGAGAGTTAGTGAATCTGACTATTGGATGTAAGCCATTGGGCTATAGATAGATATTCAAAAGAAAGATGAAACCATATCGTTCAATCGATAAATACAAGACTAGACTTGTTGTTAAAGAGTATAAATAAAAGGAATTCCTTAAGCATTTTAACATGTATGCACTTATGAGTAGGATCAAATCTATAAGAAAGTTAATAGCAAAAGCAGTTAAATAAGATCTTGAGATATATCAAATGGATGTAAAAGACTACATTTTTAAATGGTGAATTAGAAGCAGAAATTTACATAGAATAACTAGAAGGTTTTGTGTTTTGTGACAAGAGAAGAAAATGTTCAAGCTTATAAAATCTTTGTATGAGCTAAAACAACCACTAAAGTAATGAAATGAGAAATTTGCAAAGAAATATTATCTTGAGATTTCAAAATAAATGAATGTGACAAATGCGTCTAATTGAAAAAACATTAAAAAAGATATGTCATTATATGTCAATAAATAGATAATATGCTGATAATTGGTAGAAATTTCAAATGATTATATAAACCAAAAAGATGTTAGTAAGTGAGTTTGATGTGAAAGATTAGACATTGTTGATGTCATATTAAGGATTAAGATCAATAGGACATCAGATGGATATGTACTATCTCAATTTCATTATGTTGAGAAAATAATTAAAAAATACATTAAAGATGATCTTAATATTACTAAAAATAATGGGGATCTAATTATTCATTTATCAAAGAATGCAAGATCAAGCATATCATAATTAGAGTACGAAAGTGTTATTGGGAGTTTGATGTACCTCATCAATTATGCACCACCTGATACAACTTAATATTTGAACAAACTGAGTCGATATATGAGAAATCCAAGACATAATCATTGGAAAGCCATAATAAGAGTCCTAAAGTATTTGAGAAATACCATTGACTAAGGGTTGCATTATACAAAATATCTGACTGTATTTGAAGGATACATTGATGTAATTTGGATATCAGATACTAATAACTCAAAATCTGTAAGGAGATTTGTGTTTATATTAGATGGTGTAGCCATGTCATGGAAATTTGCAAGGCAAACATGGATTACAAGGTCTATTACGGAATTAGAATTTATAGCATCGGAAAAAATAGAAGAATAATCGAAATGGCTTCGAAATTTATTGGAGGATGTTCCAAAATACCCAAAACTTGTGCCAGTATTTAGAATATATTATGATAGCCAATCAACCATTATGATAGCCTAAAATATGATGTGCAATTATAAGTCTTGATATATATATATATATAATATATATATATATATATATTATATATATATATATATATATATATATATATATATATATATACATGAAGCACTGCAGAGTTAGTTACTTCTACCTATTTCTATGATGATGTGAATGTTGATTGTCATGATAAAGGATAAGTTAAGTTTTAATGATGATAATATCTTAGGAATGATCTAAATGGAGTATGGCATGATATTCTTAATATAAAATCAACTAGTAAAGTGTGATGTGTGATCATTTTCATGAGAATTATAAAAGGTTGAATTCTCTAAGACCACTTAAGAAACTAAGTATTATTCAAGACCAAAATGAATACAACCATAAGAATAGAAACCGGTCGGGAAGAAGCCGTGTGATAATTATTGTCTTAACTTACATCAACAACGAAATAGTTCAAGACTATGGTAATTGGGTTGCCAAGTACTTCCGATAGGTATTCACTAATGAAAGTAGCCAAAAACTACATATCTCGATGCAGTTTCTTCCCGAGAATCTCTCTCAAGTGCTTATTTTAGCATTTATATCTATGAAAAATATTTATTTATTTTGAAAATTGTGGGGGATTATAATGAAAATTTCAAAATAATGAAAGAAATTTATAATAATGGAATGGTGCCTTACAAAAAGCCTTATGGATAAATGTACTTTATGGGAAAAGATATCCTTAGAAAAGTGCATTGTATGAAGAAAAATATACCTTATGGGAAAATATATTATTTCAAATGAAAAGACATATCTATGCAGTGAAATGGTATATAAAAGAATATAACACTTTGAAAGGTTATAACCTTAAGTTAATAGATACATTTTCATTAGCATTCCTCCATTCTTATAACTAGCTCTTTTTGATTAGGATTGATAAATTTTATTTAATTAATTTAATTAAATAAAAATAATAATAGTTGTTTTATATAGGATGAGTTAAGATTCCTATTTTAATAGGATTAAACTCTATCTTTATTTTAACACTACTAATTTGATTGGGATCAAAACAATTCAAATCAAAAAAGCTATAAATACCCCCATTGATATTGACGTGAGTTAGCAATTGGTGAGAAAGGAGTTGGGAGAGAAAATTTTGAATTTTCTTTAAATAAAGAATTTGCTTTTAATTAATAAAAGTAAAATTCATTATATTCCTAAAAATTCCATTCAACCCTAAAACCATTTTTTTATTTATGCTTGCAAATATAAATAAAATCATGAAACATTTAAATGATCAAAGATCTTAAATTTAAAATTTAAAATTTAAAATTTCTTGACGTCGATTTTCATTCTAGGGGCAGTTCTGACAAACCACACCTCAAACAATCTTCGTTCAACTGTGAATTTATTTGGTTTGGGGACCAAATGCAAACTTAGCTAAAGATGAGATAACACACAGATAAAACATAGAGTTTAACATGGTTCGGTGGAATGGATCAAACCTACGTCCATAGGCATAAGGGAAAATAAGCTTTTATAATGTGGTCGAGTATGACTGACCTGCCTATCCTTTGAGTTCAGCTGACCAACCTCTTATAAACTCCCACTTACACTTAAGCTTTTTTCTTTCTTATTACAAGTGAAGAATGAAATCGAATTAGCTAACCCTTTACAATGAAATCCTAATCCATTTATATACTAGGGAAAATTCTACTGTTACACCAACCTGATGACGTCAACCACATGAATCTAACATTAATACGATGGCTCTCTTCCCCAAATGCTCTACCAAAAGTACCTCTGCCACTTGACATCTCTTTAAACCAAGCTATTATACCATCATCCACACGCTACCTCCAGCCTGTAATCTATCATGTCTTATGTGATAGCGTGTGCTAGAAGATAAGTCGGTGACTTGCTTCGGTTATGTCAGACCTCTTTGGAGGTGTGCAAGTTCCTATTTAATGCTTACGTCACTTCAATTGATCACTCCACTTATGCCCCGACCCGACAAGCTGGGTCGAGAAACTGGAACAACTGAGCCTGTCATGATATGCTACTGTGTCGGGTCATCTCTGAGGCCTTGGTTCCCATTCGTTTCTCTGAACATATTCTCAGGTCGTGCATGATCTGTCAAACCGATCCTCATTCTGACACAAAACTCTTAATGTTGAGCTGCTCTAAGAGTCTGATATTGGGACGATATGACCTGACCACTTTGGATCCGACCAACTCGGATCTGACCACATCGGATTCAAATCTTTCCATTTTTTTACCCTTTCTTGAGATTCTGACTTCTTGGTGGCCTAAAAACTAACATCAACATCTTTCCCCTAGTTCTCGGTATCAATGAGTAAGCGAGTTGGTGCTGGGAATTATAAAAAGGATGGTGGTGTGTGAAGATGTAGACTGATCTGGAGTCCTCGGGCTGAAACTTTCATGAACACCCCAAACCGCTCCAATTCATAACGGGTATCACAACTGCAAGCCTCATTTATTCTTACGAATGAAACCACATCAGGTCTATAGCCTTGATTTAGCATCTCTACTTCTGATCCATAACTTGGTCATATTTCCCACTAGGCCTTCTCCGACTAAAGAGGTTTGTCCAGACTAGATTTGTTCATTGAATCCTTTTGGATTTTCTTGGAGAAGTCCATCTTATACCTCCTAGGGTAGATGCATACTCTCGACATGCTGCAAACTCAAAAGGAGATTATCTGTAGTATCATTCAAAATAGAATAAAACCACAAGGGAATATTCACCTCATCGGGATATCAACACATGGCCATGAGGGAGAAACTCCGACCCCATGCCAATAAATAAAATAAGCCCTCGATGGGACATAACCCAACCCCAAGCCATAATAAATACTTGGTCACAAGGGAATATTCCCTCCTCGTGCCATCAATATGGCCTCAGCGGAACGAATGCGGTCCCGAGCCAGTGTAACAACTTGACCATAAGGGAATATACCTGACCGGCGTAAACACACACGTATAACGCAAGCGTACGTATCGTTCAAGTAGTATAAAAAGTATTGATCCCACGAGGACTTAATACCTAAGTTATTAATTTTATGAGGTTAAACGATTACTAGTATCTAACAAGTTGTTTAATTGATTTGAAATGGCGACGATTATAAATTTAAAGACAAGTAAATAAAATTGTTTGAAAGTTGATTTTGAGAAAATTCAATATTAAAAACTATCTAGGGTTATGATTTCTTTTAATATCATTTTAAAGATGAAGTGGTAATCTTATAGTTGGGTAAAATATTGATTTATTAACCTGGAACACTAAATTATGTAAAAGCCTCTTCCGATGGTCAATTACAAATACCTAGTATAATCCAATTGAACCATATGTCTATGTCAACCAAATTACCTAGATTCATTAAGATTAAGTTCCAATTATGGCTACGCCTGGCCGACAGGTATATTCCTATCCTGTAAGGAAATCTATTAAAGGGTTATCTATCCTCAAGGAAGATCGTGGGCTATTGAGTCTGAGGTCTTAAACTTAAAATCCCTATGTCTAGTTCATTTTAAGTTTACCTAGTCAATTTAATTAATGGCCAGTTAATTAAAAAGTATTAAGATTAAGACTCAATAAATAATTCTTTATATTACCCAAACTATAATCTAACCCCTTATAAACCGGTGATATTGAAATTCATCACAACCCTAGGTACTAATTTAGTTTCGACACATAGCTAGGGCTGGTAAAATAAAAGACATAAAATGCTGAAAAGTAATTGCGGTAAAGTAAATACTGAAAGGTAAATTACAATAAAATAAATGCTAAGGTAAAAGGAATTACTTTTACTACTACTAATTTAGATATCTCCCATAAAATAATATATAAACTTGTGATAATATTACCAACCGACCAATCTGGCGGTATCCTGATTAAGTCAAATTAAGTCCAACCAGCCATTAAGGCGGTAATATTTGTCTGTAACCAGCCATAAAGGCGGAACCAAAATAAACCAGACATAAAGGCGGAACCAAAATTAAATTACCAACCGACCAATCTGGCGGTATCCTTGATTAGTCAGGTTTAAACCAGATTAAAATTAAATTACCAACCGACCAATATAGCGGTATCATTTTTAAGTCAAATTTTAAATAGTGAATATATTATTTTTAAGGGAGATTAATCTAAATAGCAATAGTAAAAGAATTACCTTTCACCCTAGCTGGGGAAGTTACCTCCTCATGATGAATAGTAAAAACTGTAAAAAGTAAGAAAGTAAATTACTATTATTACAAAACGTAATTAAAATTATTACAAAACTAAAAACTAAAAATTAAAACGAAGCTTAGAGAGAGAAGAACTCCCTATTTACATCAAAGAAATGGGAGAGAATGGTACAACAAAATCTGAAATCTCGAGCTCAATTTATAGGCGCGGATAAGCTTCGGGCGTCGCGACGCCAGAGCCTTTGGCGTCGCGACGCTGGAACAGTGAGTCGTGGCATGTTCTCGGCTTGACACGTGACGATTCGGATAAGAGGATAAGGCGACACGTGGCGAGGCGGCTAAGAGCTCAATTATTATGCTGATGGCGCTACGTGGCGCTGTGGCAAGGTGGCTGAGATCAATTGTCGGCACCGTAGGATTGCGACACGTGTCACGGCGTGATTGGCTGATGATGACGTGGCATGTTGACTCGGTTGACATGCTGATGTGGATGATGACGTGACAAGACGCGTGGAAGAGTTGACTCGTTGACCGGGCGATGTGGCGACACGTAGGATGACACGTGGCACACGTGGAAATTGTAATTGTCGGCACCGTAGGATGATGACACGTGTCACGGCGCACATTAGCATATCGGCTGTGATGGTGACACGTGGCACGGCGCATGTTAGCAAAGTCAAACTTCTCAAATTCTGACCCGTTGACCCGGCGCACGTTAGCAGCTCTGGTGCACGTTAGGCGTCGCGACGCCAATGATTGCGCGTCGCGACGTGCCAAAATTACCGAAATGCCCTTTTTGCCAATTTTTCCTGTTTTGCCCCAAATCACCTCCAGAATGTCCTGAAACTTTATTTATCTACAAAATAACACAAAACACATCAAAATATTCACAAGACTCAAGAAACTATACAAAATATTAGGTTAAATGAGTGGGAAATAGTGATAGATTTACCACTCATCACACCCCCAAACCTAACATTTTGCTAGTCCTCGAGCAAAACATAAAATAACATAAATAAATTAACTAAGCCACTTTCATAGGGATCACGGTTGCATTTAGCATATGCAACAAGCCTTTAACCCCTAGGTGTCCCTAGTGGACGAGTAGTCTCGTGAGGGTTTACAGCAATGATACCCACAAACATTTTACAAAAGTAAAAAGGTATTAAAACTAATGCACACAAAAGTAAAAAGACAAGCGAAAATAGAATAAAGAAGTTAGTAACTAATCAGGTGAAACTTCTACTCACTCCAAGTTACTAGTTGTTTTGTTTCATTCTAAATTACCAAATAAGTAAATTCTCCGATCATTTTTACCATTCTTCATAAACACAGCCAACATAATATTAAACAACTCATTTTTGCCCACATCAGTCATAAGTGCAGTTGATAAGAGAGTAATATTTTTGTTCTAAAGTTCTATTAGATTTCACACCTTTTTGTAGCAATGGAATAATTTTTTCTCAATTTTTTGATTTTTTTTATTTTATATACAATATCTTCCATCTATGTAACGAGTGTTAGGTCAGGGCTCCCAAACCAGTTGGCTTTAGGGCACCAGGTGTTAAGACACCCCTACGGACTTAATTACTCAGACTTCAGATATATATATTTTGCAGCATCTTCGATCCATGTAATGAGCTTTGGGCCAGTGACTCCCAAACCAGTTGGCTTTAGGGCACTAGGTGTTAAAACACACTTACAAACTTAATAACTCGGATCTTAGATATATATTTTTTTTACTCCATCACTTTTTGAGATGCTTCCTCCGATTAAACTAGAGCACTGAATATTACAAACTTTTCAATTTTAGCTCATGTCTGTATGTTTCCATATATGTTGATAATATGTGCCAACTGAGCATATGAAGATCCATTTTAGTCAGTTTTATGGAGAATTCACAAATTAAATAATTTAAAAGGAGATAAACAAAAATTAACTTGTTTCGAAATAGGTTTGAGATACGTCTCAGGAGTGGAAACTCCTTACTCAGCTATCCTTTACCAATTTCACATTTTAGTCAAAACACAAAAACGCAAAATATTTTTGTAATTTTTGAAATTTCCAATTTTTTTGTATTTTTCGAAAAATTTTGGAATAAAAATAAAAACAACATACAAACTAAAAACAAGGTACTAATCAACTAATTCCCTCCCTCACACCTAAATGAGACATTGTCCCCAATTTCTTAAACAATAGAAGAAGAGTTTAGAAAATAATACCTGGTTAGCTGAGAATCTACAGGAATTAAAGGTTAAGATCCAGATTAATCCGACGCCTCTTACCACGATCGTCCTCGGACCAATTTATCTTTGAAAGGATAGGGTCAACTTGTGGTTCATAGGCTATGAGTTGGTCAATTAGATCTGAGCAGTTCTGGCAGTAAAGAGGAGTTCTTTTAAAGGTTTTGACACGAACCCATTTCTCCGAGCATCATCAAGAAACACACAAAGAAAATCATAAAATCCATCAACGTTGCAGTCCAATTGGTTTCTGGTGTATGTTCAGGTTCGCCCAAGATAGTACTATAAAAATTTCCTCCAATGTACCCAAGCCACCTGGCAAAGCAATAAAAGCATCAGCACGGTTAATCATTTCTACCAGTCGTTCAGACATACCTGGCACGATAAGTTCCTCTCTGTTTGATGGTTCAATAAGATTTGCCTCTGCCAAGGGTTTTGGGATGATTCCCAAAACGTGACTGCCTCCTTCCTGTGCGGCCTTTGAAACGATCCCCATAAGTCCAAGATTTCCTCCGCCATATATTAAGTGCATATTCCTTGCAGCTAAGACTCGACCCAATTCCTGTGCTGCTTCTATGTATTGTGGTTTAGTACAACAACACTACTACCGCAAAACACACAGATGTTTTCAACTCGTCTTCTTGAAGTGGCTTCCATGTTTTACTCTGGATGTTTTCAAAAGTGCAATGATGGGTTGAATTTATAGTACCTGAAAAGGGTGAGTAAAAATAGCACAAGTATCTTCCAGAGGACGATTAGTAGCGAAATAATATCGTGATAGTCAGAAAGGTCTGGATCCCTGTCGGAGAAAATAAAAGAAAACAACAAAACAAATTACAATTATTAAGAAAAGACAAAGAGATATAATATGTACAAGAATTTACAGTTGATTGACGTCTATGCGTCAGGGACAAGCTTCCCATCCAATTTTCTTATAATTGGCAAACAGGGTCTTTTTGAGTCAGATTCCCGAGACTTAACAGTTGTCTTTCTTTTTGAAATTGTGTATGTAATTTGCGAATGGCTATATGAACATATCCACTGGGATGCGTCTCAAGAGTCGAAGATATATCATCTAAAGACTCCTTACTCAAGCCATCCCTAATGAATTTAATTTTGTCTTCGCGATTATCAGACACCATTCCTAAAGAACGACAACGAGTATTGCAATTCCATCGTGCACATTTGTAACAAACACCATTTGCTTAGCTCTACGTTTCTTTGCATAGGTGCTTCTTCCACAAACCAGGCAGATGTGAAATAAAAGAGTCAGAAGACTCACCTGCCAATCGGACTCGTGCTTCAATTACCCAACGAATATCATTAGGAACACCATGAATGTTAGTAACTCATCCGTTCCAAGCGAGTTTTGTATACTTTTATCAGAGATTTTTGAGGGAGAGAAGGAAATTGCTTGTGAAGATTTGCGAGAGCTTCTTCCATCTTGAAATGTCTTAATCTGCAAAAACTAAACACACAAAATTAAATCACTCCAAATCACAATATATACAAATTTGCATGGGTTGCCTCCCTGCGAGCGCTAAGTTTAAAGTCGTCAGCTAGACGTGACTTCTTGAACGTTAGGCTGGATCTGAAAGTGTGACACTTTCTTTTTGTCGCTCAAATGATTCTCCCCAGTAGTGCTTGACACGCTGACTGTTAACCTTGAATGTGTTGTTGGTATTGGGATCCAGTAACTCAACAGCTCCATATGGTAAAACCTGAGTGATCACAAATGGACCTGACCACCTAGATTTTAACTTTCCAGGGAAAAGTTTCAACCTCGAGTTGTACAACAACACCTGCTGCCTTGGTTCCAACTGTCTGTGCACTATTTTTCGGTCATGCCATTTTTTGGTCTTTTCCTTGTACAATTTGGCATTCTCATAAGCCTGTAGACGAAACTCCTCCAATTCGTTGAGTTGGTGCAGTCTTTTCTCTCCTGCAGCTTGTGAATCAAAATTCAACTTCTTCAGTGCCCAGTACGCCTTGTGCTCAAGCTCAACTGGTAGATGGCACGCTTTCCCAAACACCAATGATATGGGACATACCAATGGGTGTCTTGTAAGCTGTCCGGTAGGCCCATAATGCATCATCTAGTTTTGTTGACCAGTCCCTCCTTGTTGATCCAACGGTTCTTTCTAGGATTCTCTTGATCTCTCTGTTTGAAACCTCAACCTGTCCATTTGACTGTGGATGGTAAGCAGTGGCAACTTTGTGAGTAACTCCGTATTTGGATAGGAGTGCATCGAAGTATCTGTTGCAGAAATGAGAGCCACCATCACTGATAATTGCCCGAGGTGTTCCAAACCGAGTGAAAATGTTCTTTTTCAGGAATTTGATCACCACTTTTGAATCATTGGATGGCAATGCAATTGCTTCGACCCATTTGGAGACGTAGTCTACAGCAACCAGGATGTACAGATTTCTGAATGATGGAACAAAGGGTCCCATGAAATCAATACCCCATACATCGAATATTTCCACTTCTAGAATGTTTTGCAACGGTCCTTCGTTTCTCCTGGAAATATTTCCCATTCTCTGGCACCTGTCACATTGAAAAGCAAAAAGATAAGCATCTTTAAAAAGAGTGGGCCAGAACAAACCTGATTGTAGGACTTTGGCTGCAGTTTTGTTTCCGCTGAAGTGTCCGCCATATGGTGATGAATGACAGTGTTGCAAAACACTGTTGATTTCCTCCTGTGGAACACATCGTCTCAGTAGTTGATCAGCACACCGTTTGAACAGGTACGGTTCATCCCAGACATAGTGTTTGACTTCTTTGAAGAACTTCTTCCGTTGCTGAGTTGTCCATTCCAACGGCCATTTTCCTGACACAATGTAGTTGACATAGTCAGCATACCAAGGGACTTCCTGTTGTTTCATGGCAAAAGTTGTTCATCTGGAAAAGTTTCTTTGATTGACAGTTCTTTGCCAGCTGTTTCTCCATTCTCGAGCCTCGATAGATGATCTGCCACCTGATTCTCTGTTCCTTTCCTGTCTCGAATCTCCACGTCGAATTCTTGCAAAAAGTATCCAACGGATCAATCTGGGTTTGGCATCTTTCTTTGTGATCAGATATTTGATTGCTGAATGATCTGTGTAGACCACCACTTTGGGACCCAACAGATAAGAGGAAATTTGTCAAAAGCGTACACAACTGCGAGCAACTCCTTTTCGGTGGTTGTGTAGTTGAGTTGAGCTTCATTCAAAGTTCTGCTGGAGTAGTAAATGGTGTGGAAAATCTTTGCTTTGCGTTGTCCCAAAACTGCACCTACAGCAAAATCACTAGCATCGCACATCACTTCAAATGGAAGGGTCCAGTCTGGTGCTACAATGATGGGAGCAGAGACCAGCTTCTGTTTTAATATTTCAAAGGCTTCCTGGCATTCTTTGGTGAAGTTGAAAGGCACATCCTTCTCCAGAAGATTGCATAGAGGTTTAGCAATCTTGGAAAAGTCTTTGATAAATCTCTGTAAAAATCCTGCATGTCCAAGAAAACTTCGAATACCTTTTACTGATGTTGGTGGAGGTAGTTTTTCAATTGTCTCTATCTTTGCTTTGTCTACCTCAATCCCCTTTTGTGAGATCCGGTGTCCAAGAACAATGCCTTCTTGCACCATAAAGTGGCATTTCTCCCAGTTGAGTACCAGGTTTGTATCTTCGCACCTTTGTAACACATGTTCCAAATTTTGCAAACAATGGTCAAAAGAATCTCCAAACACAGAAAAGTCATCCATAAAAACCTCCATACTCTGCTCCAGCATGTCTGAGAAGATGGCCATCATGCAACGCTGAAATGTGGCAGGGGCATTACATAATCCAAATGGCATCCTGCGGAAAGCAAAAGTACCATAGGGACATGTAAATGTAGTTTTCTCCTGGTCTTCTGGTGGCGATAGAGCTCATGTTGCCAGTCTATCTAACATCTGGTCAATGAATGGTAGCGGAAAATGGTCCTTTCTCGTGGCTTTGTTCAGTTTCATGTAGTCCATGCATACTCTCCATCCAGTCACTGTTCTTGTTGGAATTAGCTCATTCTTTTCATTGGTAATCACAGTAATTCCTCCTTTCTTTGGTACACACTGCATAGGACTCACCCAACTGCTGTCTGAGATGGGGTAAATGATGCCAGCATCTAACCATTTGATGATTTCTTCTTCTTCACGACTTCCTTCATGATTGGATTGAGTCTCCGTTGATGCTCCACTGTGGGTTTGTACTCATCATTCATTAAGATTTTGTGCATGCAAAATGATGGACTAATGCCTCGAATGTCTGCTATAGTCCAGCCAATGGCTTTCTTGTGCTCTCGTAACACTCTCAGCAACTTTTCTTCCTGCTCCAATGTTAGTGAAGAAGAAATAATAACAGGTAATTCAGAAGAGTTTCCAAGAAATGCATACCTGAGATGGCTCGGAAGTAACTTCAGCTCCAACTGTGGTGTTCTTCAATCAATCGAAGGCTTGATTCGATCTTTCTTTGGTAGTTCCAAACTTTCAACTGTGGTGTTGCTTTGAATCGGAATGGTTTGTCAAGGTAGTTGATACATTCCAGGATTTCAGCATCTAGCTCACTGTCAGTCATGTTGGTGATGCAAGCTTCAAGTGTATCTGTGGGATTTGGCTCAGTATTTTGAACGATACTTTCAACAACATCAACTCTGAAGCATTCTTCTTCCTTTTCATCACTCGGGAATTTCATGGCTTTGAAAACATTAAAGGTCACTTCTTGGTCCTGTACTTTCATGGTCAGTTCTCCTTTTTGCACATCAATCACAGTTTTACCTGTAGCCAAGAATGGTCTCCCAAGAATGATAGGTATTTCTTTGTCTTCTTCCATGTCAAGGATGATGAAATCTGCTGGGAGAATTAGTTTGTCTACTTTCACCAGCACATCTTCAACAACACCTCTTGGAAATGCAAGTGTTCGGTCAGCAAGTTGCAATGAAACTGAGGTAGGCATTGCTTCTCCTCTCAAATGCAGTTTCCTGTAAATAGAAAAAGGCATCAAGTTAACACTACTACACTAAATCACATAAAGCCTTACCGATATAATGTTCTCCAATGGTGCATGAACTGTGAAACTGCCAGGATCTTTCAACTTCGGGGGAAGTTTCCTCTGAATAATGGCGCTGCATTCTTCTTCTTTAATGCTACTGTTTCGTAGTCTCCCAATCTCCGTTTTCGTGAAAGAATGTCTTTCATGAATTTGACATAACTGGGCATTTCTTCCAAGGCTTCTGCAAATGGGATGTTGATGTGCAGCTTTTTGAAAACCTCCAGGAATCGAGCAAACTGCTTGTCCAGTTTGTTTTTCTGAAGACGCTGAGGAAAAGGTGGAGGTGGAGTGATCTGTTCTTTTTCCTTTGCTTCTTTTTCCTCCATCTGTTGTTCAGCTTCTTTTGGAACTTCTTCTTGGGACATCTTGATTCCAACATCTTTGTTGATTTCAGTACCGCTTTTCAAAGTAATGGCTTGACATTGCTCCTTCCCTCGGTTCCTTGGATTGGGTTCTGTGTTGCTGGGAAGATTACCTGGTGGTCTGTAACTCTGAGCATTGGCCAGTTGTCCGATTTGATTCTCCAGTGCTTTGATGGAAGCTGATTGGCTCTGAAAGATGGCATCATACTTTTTTAACTGAGCCAGCACTTCTGCTATTCCTGGTTCATTTGCCTGCTTTTGGCCTTTGTTCTGTTGCTGAAATCCAGGTGGTGGATAGTTCCGCTGTTGGCCTGAATTGTTGCTCCATGAAAAATTAGGATGATTCCTCCACCCTGGGTTGTAGGTGTTGGAATATGGATTGTTCCCCTGTCTGTTGAAATTGTTGACAAAATTCACCGTTTCTTCAAGTTGGTTTGATTCTGGTGCTCCTCCATATGGTGAACTTGTGGATCCAGTGGTAAGAGTCTCCATGAATTTGCATATCTGATCTAGCTTGGTGTTGACTGCTTATTATTAGCTCCACTTTCATAAATTCCTGCAATTCTTTGGATCATGCTCCTTTCTGTTGGCACAAAGAATTGTTTTGGCCATTTCTTCATTAGTTCCCAGGCTTGATCTTCTCCTTTTTTCCATTAAAGCTCCTCCAGCAGCAGCATCTATTGTGGTTCTCATTATTCCAGAAAGTCCATTATAGAATGTTTGGACTTGAAGCCATTTTGGAATCTCATGGTGTGGACATTTCCGGAGTAAATCTTTGTACCTTTCCCAAGCTTCGTAGAGAGTTTTCGAGTCTTGTTGCACAAAGGATGTGATGTCATTCCTCAGCTTTCCAGTTCTGGCTGGTGGAAAGTATTTTGCAAGAAATTTGGTGGCTAAAGTGTTCCATGTTGTGATAGAACCTGCTGGTAATGAATGTAGCCAAGCTTTAGCTCTGTCCTTCAAGGAATATTGGAAAAACACGCAGTCTCATTGCTTCTTCAGCTTCTCGGTTGTAATTGAAAGTGCCGCAAACTTCCAGGAAGTTGCTGATGTGGGCATTAGGATCTTCAGTTGCAATCCCCCCAAACTGAACTGACTGCTGAATCATCTGAATGCATGTTTTGATGTCTCCTGCGTTTGCTGGTAAGGGAGGAAGTACAATAAAAGAAATGAGTCTGTCAATCACCGGAATGGTTCTGTCTCGAATGGGAATTGGTGGTGCAACCTCCAAAGGTTCAGGTTCCATGTTGACTAAAGCTTCTTGGCCTTCTCGCCTTTCCCTTCTCAACTGTCTGATGGTTCTTTCAATTTCTGGGTCAAGCGGTCGAAGTTCAAAGCTTCTGGTTCGTCTCATGAAGTTTCTGAGAACCTGAAACACAAGAAAACAAAAACAATAAGTAAAAAGAAAATTAGATACAAGTAAAGGTATCTAACCCCTAAACTAATAATAAAAGATAAATAAGTCCCCGGCAACGGCGCCAAAAACTTGACCGGCGTAAACACACACGTATAACGCAAGCGTACGTATCGTTCAAGTAGTATAAAAAGTATCGATCCCACGAGGACTTAATACCTAAGTTATTAATTTTATGAGGTTAAATGATTACTAGTATCTAACAGTGTTGTTTAATTGATTTGAAATGGCGACGATTCTAAATTTAAAGACAAGTAAATAAAATTGTTCGAAAGTAGATTTTGAGAAAATTCAATATTAAAAACTATCTAGGGTTGTGATTTCTTTTAATATCAGTTTAAGATGAAGTGGTAATCTTATAGTTGGGTAAAATATTGATTTATTAACCTGGAACACTAATTATGTAAAAGCCTCTTCCGATGGCCAATTACAAATACCTAGTATAATCCAATTGAACCATATGTCTATGTCAACCAAATTACCTAGATTCATTAAGATTAAGTTCCAATTATGGCTACCCCCGCCCGACAGGTATATTCCTATCTTGTAAGGAAATCTATTAAAGGGTTATCTATCCTCAAGGAAGATCGTGGGCTATTGAGTCTGAGGTCTTAAACTTAAAATCCCTATGTCTAGTTCATTTTAAGTTTACCTAGTCAATTTAATTAATGGCCAGTTAATTAAAAAGTGTTAAGATTAAGACTCAACAAATAAATCTTTATATTACCCAAACTATAATCTAACCCCTTATAAACCGGTGATATTGAAATTCATCACAACCCTAGATATTAATTTAGTTACGACACATAGCTAGGGCTGGTAAAATAAAAGACATATTGCTGAAAAGTAATTGCGGTAAAGTAAATACTGAAAGGTAAATTACAATAAAATAAATGCTAAGGTAAAAGAATTACTTTTACTGCTACTAATTTAGATATCTCCCATAAAATAATATATAAACTTGTGATAATATTACAACCGACCAATCTGGCGGTATCCTGATTAAGTCAAATTAAGTCCAACCAGCCATAAAGGCGGTAATACTTGTCCGTAACCAGCCATAAAGGCGGAACTAAAATAAACCAGCCATAAAGGCGGAACCAAAATTAAATTATTACCAACCGACCAATCTAGCGGTATCCTTGATTATTCAGGTTTAAAACCAGATTAAAATAAATTACCAACCGACCAATATAGCGGTATCCTTTTTAAGTCAAATTTTAAATAGTGAATATATTATTTTTAAGGGAGATTAATCTAAATAGCAATAGTAAAATAATTACATTTCACCATAGCTGGGGAAGTTACCTCCTCATGATGAATAGTAAAAACTGTAAAAAGTAAGAAAGTAAATTACTATTATTACAAAACGTAATTAAAATTATTACAAAACTAAAAACTAAAAATTAAAAAAAAAACTTAGAGAGAGAAGAACTCCTTATTTACATCAAAGAAATGGGAGAGAAAGGTACAACAAAATCTGAAATCTCGAGCTCAATTTATAGGCGCGGATAAGCTTCGGGCGTCACGGCACCAGACCATTTGGCGTCGTGACGCTGGAACAGTGAGTCGTGGCATGTTCTCGGCTTGACACGTGACGATTCGGATAAGAGGATAAGGCGACACATGGCGAGGCGGCTAAGAGCTCAATTATTATGCTGACGTGGCGCTGACGTGGCAAGGCGGCTGAGATCAATTGTGGGCACCGTAGGATTGCGACACGTGTCACGGCGTGATTGGCTGATGATGACGTGGCATGTTGACTCGGTTGACCTGTTGACGTGGATGATGACATGGTAAGACGCGTGGAAGAGTTGACTCATTGACCGGACGACGTGGCGACACGTAGGATGACACGTGGCGCACGTGGAAATAGTAATTGTTGGCACCGTAGGATGATGACACGTGTCACGGCGCATATTAGCATATCGGTTGTGATGGTGACACGTGGCACGGCGCATGTTAGCAAAGTCAAACTTCTCAAATTCTGACCCGTGACCCGGCGCACGTTAGCAGCTCTGGTGCACGTTAGGCGTCGCGACACCAATGGATTGCGCGTCGCGACGAGCCAAAATTACCAAAATGCCCTTTTTGCCAATTTTTACTGTTTTACCCCAAATCACCTCGAGAATGTCCTGAAACTTTATTTATCTACAAAATAACACAAAACACATCAAAATATTCACAACACTCAAGAAACTATACAAAATATTAGGTTAAGTGGGTGGGAAATAGTGATAGATTTACCACTCATCAATACCCTCATCATGCTATCAACATATGGCCATGGGGGAAAAACTCAGACCTCATGCCAATAAATAAAACAAGGCCTCGGTAGGACACAACCCGACCCCGATCCATAAAAAATACTTGGCCATAAGGGAATGTTATCTCCTTGTGCAATCAACATGGCCTCGGAAGAACGAATGCGGACCCGAGCCAACGATTTAAGCTGGCCTCGGTGAAACGAATGCAGCCTCAGGCCAACAATTTAAAGTGGCCTCAGAGGAACGAATGCAGCCCCGAGCTAATAATTTAAAGTGGCATCGGTGAAAAAATATAGCCATGAGCCAATAATTTAAAGTGGCATCGGCGGAACGAATGCAGCCATGGTCCAAGAATTTATGGTGGCCTCGGCGGAACGAATGCATCCCTGAGCCAATAATTTAACGTGGCCTCGACGAAAGAATGCAGCCCCGAGCCAATAATTTAAGGTGGCCTCAGCGAAACGAATGCAGCCCGAGCCATGAAACACACATAATATTAATAAGGCATGTAAAAATAACTTTTATCTGAGAAAGAAAGAGTTTTACTTATGATCTTGGGATCTATTGCCCATCTTACAAATCTTTGAAGGCCATTTTAAGAGAGGCTCTATTGAAATTGTCCCCTCATCATCTCAGCATTCCAAGCACCCGATTTGACGTCATTCGCTATCAGCGCTGGTCGGCCTTTGTAGCCACTTGGTCTATGTATTCACTCAGATTGTCGTTTCTTACTAAATTTTCCACATCCTCCTGCAGGTCTCTACATCTGTTTGTGGCATGCCCCTTTACATTGTGGTGCAAACAATAGGCCCTATGGTTTTCCTTCTCGATCGGGAACCTCCTTAGGTTGGGCTCAGACAAAAAACCTTTACCCTGGATTTCCCGAATTATATGGGCCATGGATCTGTTCATGGAGGTGTACACTATCCCCTAGCGACATGATTGATCTGGACAGATGGTCTTCTATTTTGAACTTGATTATTCTGAGGCATCAACATGAGCTCATTTTGCCTCGGGGCTAATCTGACCTTATCTCTGCCCAAATCCCGCTAACTATCTAGCCTCAGTATTTTGGTCCTCTAGGTGCCCCCTCCTCGGGCAATCTTATCCTCTTCCTCCATTAGCACAAACTTTCTTGCATGCTACAAAGCCGCGACATAGTCTGGTATCTCTTGGATCCTCATGTGGGACCATAATCTTCCGACCTAGGGAGCTCCTTTAAAACTTTCCAAGGCCTCCAAGGACTTGTACGCCCCGACCTCCAACACCAGGTTATTATACATGTTAACAAAGCTCTTGAGGGGCTCATCATCCCTCTGCTTCATCATACATAATGACCCTATCTCTCCCTAGGCACACACGTTCATTTGAAGTATTGTACAAATGATCCCCTCAACTGCTCAAAGCTGCTTACACTCCCCGAGGTCAAGTTCATGAACCACAGGCTGGCATATCCTCCCAAGGTTAAATGGAAAACCTTACAGTCTAGGAAACACTTTCCTTACACAGCGGAAGCTCGTTAGACACCCAGATCGGACTTGAAAACTTTTTATGCCCTTCCCTTTTAGTTGCCAAATGCAACCAGTACCACCACTGAAATTTTGCTTCTATTTTAGACAAAATTCCAGCCCTGAAACAGCCCCGAAATAGTCCCCGAACAGCCCCAAATAGCTGGAATAAACTGGACTATTTTGGACCCAATTCAAGCCCAGCGCACTACTGAAACAATCCCTGAAATGTGTGGACAGTGGATGTGTTTCAATTCTGATTTTTCACTTGAAAACAGCCCCAACACAGCCCTAAAACACCCTTATATATTCCCTAAAATTTCTAGATCAAAAGGAATTCAAACCGAGTCCCGTTACACAACTTTTATGTGCGATAGTGAGCAAAAATAAGCCTCAATGCTGTGTGACTATGAAAAAGAAGAAGATGGGTTTTGGTTCAACACCACAAAGTCTTCCGAGCTATATCTCATTACCAACGGAAACTAATGTGGGCTAAACTCACAAAATTAATCCCTAAACTTTTTAGAGATGGAATCACATTTAGGAAATCCTTTTATTTTTCTTCTTGTTCTTATTTTTATTTTCTCAACACTTTGAGAGAATTTGGAGAAGAAGAAGATGGAGGCTAGGGTTCAAAAATGAAATTCAGCAAAAATAAAATCCAATTTTCTTTTTATACTTAGGGTTATTAATTTCCAAAATTGACAAACCCTTCATCTCCCCTCCTATTGCAAGTTTTGGCCAAGACAATATTTTTTTTTATTAATTTTGTAACATCTAATCCAATTACCATAATGGAAAAGATGTTACAAAAACAAAAAGGTTAATGCCTTTAAAATTTGTAACTTCCAAATTAAATCCAAGAGTTATGCAACCTAGCATAACTCACCAAGGGTTTCCAAAATCCAAGATTTGGAAATTCCAAATTTGGTCTCATTAAATTATATCATATATAATTTAATATTATGCATTCAATAATTATCATATAATTATTAAAATCATATATTAACTTTTAATATATAGTTTCAAGTGTGACAAAATAATATTATTTAATCATATTAATAATATTTATACATATGTGAGTATATAATTGGACTATCCAATTATAGTAAATCCGCTATAATATATTGAGCTAGCACGGGGACCAAATGGACCTACGGGTCCGAGCTCCAATAATCTCGAAATATTAATTAAGCTTTTAATTAAATATTTCGAATTATTAACTCCGGGTTATTCTACTAAAAACCAGAAGCTGCACTATCGTTGCTGCAGATAGTATATTAAGTCGAACCACGTCGGTGTCCATCGATATAGCCACTACATACGGATTAACTCTTCACGAGTATCTCGTAATTAGAGCCAGGTCATAATGTTCGTTATACCCCTCTAATTATTTTTACCTTAAGTACCATTGATTCTCTAACGAACGATTTATTCATAACCATTATGAATTTTAATCTTTATATTCGTAATAGAAAGACTTGAGCGCTCTAACCGTTCAAGTACCGAATCAACCCTTAAGGAAAATACTCATCTACTTCTCGCAAGAAAGAGTAAACTCCATGTCTATGTAAAACGTCCCCAGCTACACAACAGGCCATGCCCCCAAAGTACGTAGCTATTGGTCGGGACTGCTACAATAACCTCACTTTTGTAAATCAAATGACATAGCCTGCCATGCATGAGTTCGTAGTACACTCAGGATTAAGATCAATCCATATATGACCATCTAGTAGATCGAAATGAATTTCTTTATTTAACATATATTATAAGAAAGTCATTTCTATTTGGGTCCAGTCCTATATGATCACAGCAAACAAGGTGCCTTCATTCTCATGTCTCCACTTGGACGATCCCGGATCAAGGTCTCCATACAATTATAGAATGGACCGCAACTATAGATAAACCACAAATAAAGTACCCGCTTTGTTTGCTCTTTATGGACTTTTTTAGATTATCAACTTCAGACTTAAATCCTCTTGTGTATGACACTCATACACTAATTCTGAAGGTACATGTGTAATCTAAGGTAATCAAGATAATTTACAATATGCGAAATTTAAACAACCACTTTGATAAATAAATAATGCATCATTTTATTTCATAACATATAAAACCGTTTATATTACATGAAGCTCTAGGGCATATATCCCAACATACAGATGGCCTCTCCGACCATTCCTTGAATTTCCATCATCAAAACGAACTTCTCAACATGAGACTCGAGGACCGTGCTGCCCTTGTAAACATCCATGGAGGGCATAGTGAATCTCCTTAGAAATCCTATTGCCAAAATTTCCTCCGTGAAAGGGGACGGTGTCGCCGTGTCTTGGTCACCCCTTAGTCCGTCTTTTATATTTTCTTCCTATTTTTTCATCTCATTCTGAAACCAGCTCTTCATCCGATTCTCGGAGCTGTCATGCTCTCGACCTCGGGTTTCCCATCGTCTTCCACTATTGGCACGGTGTCCTCCGTAGCTGGGGAATTTATGCCCTTCTCTGAGATATCATCTCGGGTTACTCTCTGCGAAGCATGGACTGTTGCTGGAAGACTCTGACGTCTGCTTGCCTTCCTCTTCTTCCCGTAACTCCCCCTGTCAGTATGGCTCCAGGGACCATCCCCCTTCTTTCACCAGTTTTCTCTTCTAACTGTAAGTGTCCTAGACATGCCACGGGATCTCTAAGCATGATTATTGTGTGAATTAATCAAGAAAGTTGCGGAATACTTACATTGATCGGATTTAGGATTTCAAAAATTCCATGGATGTTGAAGCTTCCAAGCTCATGGGTGAGTATCCCTATCACCATCATTTGACTCCTATAAGTGCTAGCTTGAACAAGAGGAACAAATTTTATCTCCCAAGGAGAAACAAATTCGTCCAAGAGAGAGAGACAATTGTTGGGTTTTCTAGGTCAAACCAAGATCAATTAAGCAAGAAATCATGTGAATACAACAAAGTAAGAATGTGGAAAATACTCACTTTGATCGGATTTTAGATGCGTAGAACACAAAAAATTGCTCCTTGAAGTTTCGGCCAAGCCCTTATTTGAAGTGTTGAATCCAAGCTCCAAGCTTTGATTTGAGATTCCAAGCTCAAAGGTTGGTTTCCCTAACACATTTGTAAGACTTCTTGTGTGTGCTAGCACCTTAGATTTTGAAGCAAAATCAAGAAGCCATGAGCCCTAGGCTCACGGCATTGGAGAGGAAAAATGGAGAAGGCCATTCGGCCATGATGAAGATAGAAAGAGAGAGATGAGTGTTGTGTTTTTGTTTTCCAAAAACCTAATACCAAAAGTCTTACAAAGTTTTGGTATATGTTTTTCCAAAAAGCAAAACAAACATTTGGAGGGAAAAATAGCATTAATTGCTCATAACTACTCCCATCACTCAAAAATTGACTTGAATCACATCACACAAAGTTGATGTGACTTCCATCACAAAAGGTGACTTGCGATGTGACTTGTGGGCCCCACTTTAATTCAAAATCCGAGTGGGCCCGCAAACACATTCCGGGCTCGGGTTCCTTAATTCTGAATTAATGAATTTTTCATTGCGACGTAATTAAATCAAATTTAATTAAATAATTATGCCTAGCAAAATTATTATTCATGTCGCTCGCAAATTAATTCTAAATTAATTCATTTGCTCGAATTAAAATCCAATTTTAATTCCGCGTCAAAATCTAATTTCGTTTAATATATCGAATATATTATTTTATCGATTAATTCAAAATAATCGTTCTCTCTCTTCAAATAATATTTTATCCCAGATAAAATCTCTCCGTAATTAATCCTATATTAATTTTCTCTCTCTTTTAATTAATCTCAAATTAATTATGTTCGATTCATACGTCATTGGTGAATATTCGGGAAGCGACCCATGAGATCCCTGGATATGTTGGCAGTAAATCCGGTCGTCAGACTATCCGAACACGTACGTACCTCGTACTATATTTTTACCGATTTACGAGACATGGTTGGCTTCTAGAAAAGCACCGTGCCTACCCAATTCTCCAGAAATATTCTTAACGGAATATATAATCTATGTCAGGTGTAGTATACGTAGTATTGCGTATTGTGATCCAGTATCGGATATCACATGCTAGGCCTGGGACTGGAATTGTGTCTGCCCCGTACGAAGCATATATCGGATCTCTGGTAACTAGTCTCTATAATCGGATAAGCATGACCTAGTCATATTATCCCGATGACTGCAGTAAATAAGAGTACTAGTTCTGTATGTTACGTGATCATCATCTCCATATGACTGAAGTGATACTTCCATCTTGACATCACACTCAATACACTACGATTCTTAATATACCCAGAAGAGGCATACACAGAACCTGGTAAAGCCCTGGACGACCAAAACCAAATTATATTGATTGTCGCAAGTATTAGCGATGCAAGTATCAGGTTAAGACCAAATACACCTACCCTGATTCGGACTCACATAGACAAATAGTCATACTACCAATGGAATTCTGAGGGGTCTATCCAGAGTGAAGTTGTTTCTGTACCATTGGTAAACACAACCTCCTATTACACTTGCATGAGTATCGAATACCCAAATATATGAGAACTATGCCGTCATGCTCCCATAACACGCACAAGTGCAATACTAGTCTAATCTGCATTATCGATGTCCAATCTCGATAATACTACGACTAGGGATATTTTAATGATTAAACCTTAGTGTCTCATATCTTATTAATCCGGAACTAATCATATGGACTTTTATCATTTATATATCCTGGTAATCCAATTACAAATGATAAAAGAGCAATTTCCTTTGTCACATAGTTAATTTGTACAACAATACCATGTTCTGTACAAATAATGATGTTATGGGTCATAATTGTCAAACAATCTCCCACTTGGCCTATAGTCAATCACTCAAGTGTCCTACACTTGAACTATGTACGGGTCGCTCAAATTTCTGCTGAGAAATGGCTTTCGTCAGCAGATTTTAAAGGTTATCATCTGATGTGATTTATTCGATCATCACATCGCCACGGTGTATGATCCGACGAATCAGATGAAATAATCGAAGTACATATTTAGATCATTGATGAGACCATTAATTCTTTAGCCTGTGTTGTAGACTAGCTCAGCCGCTAACAGAACTATACCTAATCTAATTAGGATTATTATAGATCCAAATCGCTTCTATTGTTGCCTCAGCTGCAGCAATATTCCACATTTGTTGTTTATTGGCAACAGTATCTTGCTTGGAAGATTTCCAGCTCATTGTTCCGTTATTCAAATTATATAGTACCCTTATTACAACTTATAGTCGTTTTTGTCGGTTTGGAAACTTACAGCGATGAACCCAGTCACTTCAAGTTTTCCTTCTCCATAGCTTAAGAAAGCATCCTTAGTTCCTCTAAGATACTTAAGGATGTTCTTAACATCAATCCAGTGATAATCACTTGGATTGGTCTGATTGTGACTCAATATGCTCAAAGCATATGAGACACCAGGTCGCGTACATATCTTTCAATGTACGAGTTCTCGGAAAGTGCCAACAACTTTTAGATCTATCCCAGTAGATCCTTATTCCTAGAATAAAGGTTGTCTCTCCCAAGTATTCTAAGATGAATTATCATGAAAGCCAAGCTTTCACCGATTATATTATTGGAATGTCATTTCCAAGAAATGATATGTCATCATTATATAGGACAATCACTGTCAGTACGCTCCCACTAACATTCTTATATACACAAGAATTATCTTCGTTTTGAATTAAATCATATACCATTATGATTACATCAAAATGCTAGTTCCAAGAACGCAATGCTTGCTTCAATCCATAAATGGATCGAATTAACTTGCAAACCTTGTTTTGGTATGACAAAACTGTTAGGATGTTTATAAACATCCTCCAAAAGGTTTCCGTTAAAGGAAAGTGGTTTTCGACGTTCAGCTGCCATATTTCATAAATGAAACATGCAGTATTAGCAAGCATTATCCAAATGGATTTAATCATGGCAACATGTAAAAGATTTCGTCGTAATCGACAATATGTCGTTGACGATACCCTTACTGTATAAGCCTAGATGTATACATTTGTATGTTTCCATCAATGTTTGTCTTCCTTGAAGACACATATTGTACCAATAGGCACAATGCCTTCCGGTACAACAACCAGTGTCCAAACTTGGTTGGTATACATGGAATCCATTTCGGACTTCATGGTATTTTGCTATAATAGGGAGTCGATACCTTGTATCACTTCCTCATACGTAGCCAGTTCATATTCCTCAATAAGATTGGCATCTACATGAGGTGAGATCAGAAACTCATACCTCTCAGATTGTTTTCTGACTCTCTTCGACTTACGTGGTTCTTGTGTATTCGAAGATTGTGGTACAGTTTCATCTCTGATGAACTGTTTGTGTTCCGTTAAGGAATCGGTGCCTAGAACAGTATTACCCTGATTTTCATCGAGTTTTACTTTCCTCCCACTTACCACTGCATATAGGTATTCCTTTTAGGAAAACCGCATGGAGAGCAACAATTAAATTGTTCTCTTGTGAGTTATATAAGTACTATACTTTGGTTACCCTAGGATAACCTACAAATTAGGCACTTATCCGATTTTGGTTTTAGTTTGGTATCATCCAAACATATGTCTAGCATTCCCAAATCTTCAGGAATGAGAAAACCCAGTTTCTTTCCTGTTCATATCTAATATAAAATCTGTCCAACAGATTTTTATGGAACCTTATTCAAAATAAGTATTGCACTGTTTAATGCGTATCCCTAGAAGGAAAATGGTAGCTCAGAGCGACTCATAATTAACCTTACTATGTCCAACAAGGTTCGATTTCTCTGTTCGGACACACCGTCAAATTGAGGTGTACCGAGAAGAGTCTATATGGAAAGAATACTATACTCTTTCAAGTAATTGAGAAATATATAGCTTAAGTATTTTCCACTACGGTCTAACCGTGACGGTTTAATACTTTAGCTGATCTGTCTGTCTACTTCGTGTCGAAACTCTTTGAATTTATAAAAAGTTTCCGATTTATGTTTCAAAAGAAACACATAACCATAACGCGATGCTACATCCGTAAAGGTTACGAAGTGTGCATATCCACCTCTAGCCTAGCTAGACATGGGCCTACTTATGTCACTATGAACGAGGGCTAACAGATCGGTGGCACTTGCACTTTTACCAAGTAAAAGGTGTTTTAGGCACTTTGCCTAATAAACTAGATTCGTATACATTATTTGAATAGAATCAAATTTGTCCTAGTACCCACTCTTCGAAAGTGTGGATATATTAGTCTTGTTAACGTGTCCCAGACAGCAATGCCATAAATAAGTCTCATCTGATTAAATCAGTTTGAGCTATTTGTTTGTCATGTTATACGTTTGAGATTCATTTATATTCAAAATATAAATACTGTTATTTACATCTAATGTGTTTATCTCAATATCATCTTTATAAAATAAAACACTTAGTGTTCTAGAATATAAAGGTATACCTGCAACGGGTTATACTAGATATAGGATAATGTTTTTAGTCAAACTAGGTACATTTTAACAGTTTCCTAATTTAAGTACATACCCAAAGGGTGGTTCCTAAACTTAGGTTTCTACGGTTAAAATAGTGACTCTTGTCCCATTTCCGACTCTCAGGTCGATCTCAACTAAAGTCAGTCTTCTGCTAATCAGTAGATTCCGCACATCAGTACATATATTTATGTACCACATCTAGTATCAAAAACCCAATATTGAAACTAGTAGTGAACATGTTTATGACAAATATGGTTGAAGCCGGAGCCTTGCCCCACCTACACTTCCTTCATGTCTGCCTTGTCATACGGCAGTCACGCATCCAGTGACCCCGTTTGCCACAGTTTAGGCAGACATCTTGGGATATGTCATTTGTCTTCCTTGAAGACTGTGATGATTTTGCTTTTGCCCCTTTTAGAAGTTATGGCTCTGCCTCCTTGAGCATAGCCATCAACTCTCCAAGAGTTTACTCTTGGTTCATAATGAACATGCCCCAGCTTTCGGGTAAAAACTACAAGATCAA
>SKCR01003864.1:0-36680 GCA_019454045.1 Zanthoxylum bungeanum | reverse complement strand
TTCACTGCTCACAGAACCAAGAAAAATGGCGTGAGAGAGAAGAAGGAAGAGTGAGAAGAAGAGAGAGAGGAGGGAAACAAAATGAAAAGTAAGTAAAAAAAGGTTATACGGTTTTGTGTTCCTATATGCATCAAATGCATTTGAATTTCATTTGAAATTCATTTCAAACACATTTGGGTTTTAATTCCAAAAAACACACAAATCACCTTTTTTAAAATCCATTAAATAACCTCACCAAACTTACATTGAGAATAGAGACAATGTATCATCCCATAAAGGTGACTAGATACATCCATCATCTATTCGTGTCAAGTAATGAGAACTTCGCGATGTGATTTGCGGATCCTACTCGTTTCAAAATACGAATGTGTCCGCAAACACTTTCGGGCTCAATTTCGCTAATTCCGAATTAACGAATTTCCGTCGCGACGAGAAAAATAATTATGCCTAGCGAAATCACTATTCACATCGCTAACGAATAATTCTAAATTAATTCGCTCGCCCGAATTAAAATCTAATTTTAATTCCGCGTCGAAATCTAATTTCGGAATATATCATAAAGATATTAATTCCTCGATTAATTCCAAAATCAATGTTTCTCTCTCTTCAATTGATATTTTATCCTAGATAAAGTGTCTCCGAAATTAATCCCAGATATTATCTCTCTCTCATCATATTAATCCCAGATTAATATAAGTGCGATTCATACGTCATCGGTGAATCTTTGGGAAGCGACCCATGAGATCCCCGGATATGTTGGTAGTAAATTCGGTCGTCGGACTATCCAAACACGTACGTACCTAGTACTACGTTTATACCGATTTATAAGACATGGTTGGCTTCTAGCAAAGCTGAAGTCTTCCCAATTCTCCGGACATATTCTCATAAGAATATTAAGATTTGTATCAAGCGTAGTATACGATTGTATTGTGCATATCGGCCCAGTATCGGATAGTCACGTGCTAGGCCTGGGGCTGGATAAGTGTCTGCCCCGTACGAAGCACATGTCGGATGTCTGGTAACTAGTCTCTATAATCGGATATACATGACCTTGTCATAATCCCGATGGCCGCGTAGCACTTAAGAGCACTAATACGTATTCTGCGTGACATCATCTCCAATATGACTGAAGTGATACTTCCGTCTTGACATCACATCCATACACTACGACTCTCTGATAAACACAGAAGTGGTGTACACAGAACCCGTTTAAAGTCCCCTACCACCAAGACCAAAGTCTATCGATTATCGTAAGTATTAGCGATGTAAGTCTCAGGTTAAGACCATACACACACCTGACTTGATTTCGGCCTCCCATAGACACATAGTCATAATACCAATGGGATTCCGAGGGGTCTATCCAGAGCGAAGCTGCTTCCCGTACCATCGGTGAAACACGACCTCCTATCGCACTTGCATAAGTATCCAACACTTATATATATGAGAACTATGTCGTTGTGCCCTCACAACGTACACAAGTGCAATACTAGCCTATTCCGCATTATCGATGTCCAGTCTCGATAATACTACGGCTAGGGATATTTAATGATAAATCCTTCGTGGATTGATACTGTCTCATATCATCTCAATCCAGGAACTAATCATATGGACCTCTCTTCATTTATATATCTATGGTGATCTAATCACAAATGATGAGAGTGCAATTTCCTTATTACATAGTTAATTTGCTACAACAAACAATGATCTGTGTAAATAGTGACGCTGTGGGTCATATTATCCAACAGGCCGGGTTGTACCCCTCCGGTTCATGATGACCCCTGAAGGGTCTCAAATTGTTCGGATAAAAAAAAGAAGGAGAAAGAGATAAGAAAGACACATAAAATATATTATGTGTATGTCAAAGTACAACTTGCAATTTTTAACAAAAGTAAATTTTACATAGGGCCCCGGCCGGGTTACCCTTTCTCATTCAGCCCGCACAGGGGCAGGAATTTCTTCCTCGACTGGCTCAGATGGCGGGAGGACTGGCTCGATCTCAGGAAGAGGAACAACTTCTTCATCCCCGGCAGCATGGGAGACCTCTACTTCAGGGACGGGAGGAGGGATCTCAAGGCAGTCATCACCGGAGGCTGGAACATCAGGTCGCTCTTCTCTGCAAACCCCGGAATCTGGAACAACCGAAATCGGGGCGGGATCCATCACCTCATCGGTAGGGGGAGGGATCCACTTCCGGAACTCCTCCTCGGAGATCTCCCATTTACAGAAACTGATGGCCGCATAAATAGGATCAATTTTCAGACTCGGCAGCACCATCGGTATCAGTTCGGCGCAGTCACCAACCCCCTCAAGGTGAATGGCCTCCTTCTCGGCCTCAAGATCGGCCTCTCTCTCCTCAAGCTCGGCCTCTTTTCTCTCCAGATCATCCCGGGCCCGCGCCATTTGTTCATCATTGGCCTTCAATTTGGTCTCAACACTGGCCACCTTCGCCTTTAGAACGCCAATCTCAGATTGGGCAGCTTTCAAATCCTCCCGGGCAGTGTCGGCAAGTTTTCGCTCCAACGAGGCAGCAGCCTTGAGAGCTTTGTTTACTTTGAAGTTCTCAATGGCAGTCGACTCAAGGTTCTGAATCACCCCCTCCCGATCAGCCAATTTAGCCTCCACTTCCGAAAGGCGATTCTGAAGTCTCTGAGCCTGACCACCCTCGGACAACAGACTCAGAAGAAGGTCTTTATTCTTGGCCATGAGGTAAGTAGCCTGCAAAAAAAAGGAGAAGAAGATAAAAAGGTCATGATATGATATGAAGAGAAACGAGAACCAAAGTCAGAAAAAAAAGGAGAGAATAAAACTACCTTCGCCATCTGAGAGCTCATCTCGGTCACCACAGCCTCGGGCGAGATATCCTCATATCTCGAGACCTCCCCAGGGGGAATCACCTCGGCCAATTCATTGAAAGCAGGCACTAAATTGGAAGTAGCCTCCCGGATGCCCTCTCTCAAATCATCCACCCCGAGGATTACCGAACCCTTTTGCTTCTTGGAGGAGCCCACATATGATTTTTTCCCCCGGTGAGCATCTTTTTTCTTGCCCGGGACGGGATCCTCCTCCTCCTCTTGGACTAGCTCGGTCTCCTCTGACCCGAACTGACGCCTCCTCTTCCTTAGAAACTTCGGCGGACTGATGAGACGAGCAGACCCTGACGACTGCGCACCAGGAGAAGATAGACCCCGAGCAGCCGGTTGAACTTTCCCCTGAGACGCCCCCTCAGCCCCAGCAGGGTCAGGTTGTGCCCGGGAAGTTCCAGTTTCTGCATGACCGGCTTTCTTTATAGTACCGGCCAACTTCTCAAGAAACTTAGGCCTCTTCGACATACCTACAAAAAAAAGAGGAAAAGGAAAATCAGGACCCGAGCATATAACAAAGATATCAAACATGATGAACAGGGAAATCAAACTAAACAGTCAGCAATCATCTACCTATCCGACCTGAGACCTCCGAAGGGACGGTCCGAGTAAGGCCTGACTCAACAAAGGCCGCATCATTAACCAATTCCCTCCAGTGGGCAGCATACCGACGAGCCCAGCCTACCAGCCTCCGAACCTGACGAGAAACCTTGGGAGTATCTCGCCAACAAGCTGGGAGGAACCAGAGAAGTTAGAAACCTAAAAAACTAAAAACGGGAATAAAGAAAGAAAGAAGGGGTATTGAACTCCTAACCTCCAGCCCTGAAGATGTCCGGAACCGAGACGTCCTCCTCAAACGATCTCAGGACCCGACCCCAATCCCCAGTACCCAGAACCAAAGGTCCTTGAAATTCTTGTTAGAATCGGGGAGTTTCTGGACAAGATTGGACGAGCTATCATAAGCAGAGAGGTAATACCAACCGTAGTGAGTCTTTGGGTTAGACTTCAAACGGTATAACCTCTTCACCTCTCTTCCAAGTAAGGTACACCTAAACCTGCCCGGTTCCAAACCACATATATGCCGGCCAGAATCCTCCAGCTATTCAAGCTCAGTTGGCAAGGGGCAATCTCCATCTCGGCCAGCATCCAAGCAAAATAACGTTGCATCGGCAGCCGTAGCCCACACTCAAAAAAAGTCGGAAGAAGCGCCACTGAGCCCTCATCAGGCTGACTAGCACGATCCATCGGGCCTGGAACTTCAAGGGCAATATCTATTGGGATGTCATATCGTTGCCGCAACAGCGCCAGATCATCCTCAGTTATTTTAGAGGGGCGGTTCATATCCAGAGCCGACGATCCAAGTTCACCCGGCTCTGGGTCCTTCCGAGGAACCCTCTGATGGTAGGAGTCTTGCTCAATCTCGGAGGGAGTAGGGGTAGTATCGAGGTCTTCTACACTAGGTGCCCCTGAGCCCGAGGAAAGCTCCTCAGCAGGGGGAGTTGAAATATTAGCAGGCTTTTCAGGGGAGGAACCGCTGTCAGACATCCCTGACACCCAGAAAAAAAGAAAAAGTAAGGGGAAGTCAGTCTATGGCTAAAAAAACTACTCACGGTCTCCATGTTAGCTAAACAGTGGTCTCTAAAAGTGCCCTAAAGCAGAACCCAGCAAACCGTAAATCTTTTCCTAGCAAACACAGATTCATAAAACACAGAAAAGACAGAAGTCGTTCAGAGGACTTACTTGTTCTTCTCGGAAAAAGCAGGAGTTGTGCAATACGGCTATGCCCGTTCCTTATGTTCACAGCAGAGAACAAAGCCCGCAGTTGAATTCCGAGAACACTAATATGAGCGAGTCAACGGAGATGTTTTCAGAAAATAAGAAGAAATTACCGAAAAAGGTGGAACAGTGAAAGCTTCGCCTTCTTATAGTCATGACAAAGACGCTCGTGACCATTGGATCTAAGGGAAGAACCCGGATGAACGCCAGATGTCAACTGCAAAAGGGGTCTCCCAAGTTAAACAGACGGCTGAGATCAGCCCACTGTGAAGACGCCTCTACACGATCGATTCGTCCCATTTTTTGGCGGGAACCCGGTGGATGTTTGACAAATGTCGAACTTAGAAAAAACCCTAAAATTGATTTGACAGGCATTTAAGCGGACGTGACTGTTACGTGTCTCAAGACAAAGCGCTTGAAAAAGAGGCAACAAAGCATTTCTCAACTCCGGACCGACCTCCAACAGAGCAAATCAGAAACACCCTTCTATATATAGTTCCCGGCACCAACTTACACGCTTGTTGGAACCGAGAACTAGGGGACAGATGTTGATGGTATTTTCAGGCACTATAGCATTTAAGACAGCATGACGAGGACAGAAGGGTAATTCCCTGATTGGTTGAGATCATCAAAGCCGACCCGACCACAACATGTAAAGACCGACCACTTTGGTTCGGATGACCGAGCACTCTAAGGTCGTCAGAAACACTCTCAGTATAAAAGACTGTCATGACCGACCTCATGAAGACCGACCAGACGGCGAGACGTATTCAAGATGACGACACCCTATTCTTGCGGATAAGATAAGCAGATTATCCTACTCTCACAAGGAAATGAAGTCAGAATCCGAAAAGGATAAGAAAAAAGAAGGGAGAATCAGACTAGGAATCCTTACAAGGAAAGAAGACTAAAGTTCAACTAGGATTTCTTATGCAAATAGGAGTCTGATTTTTGTATTACTATAAATAGGAGGGCATAGTATGTGTAAAAGGCATCATAAAATCATCAACAAGAAACCAGTGATCGGAATCTTCAAGCTCTAACTTGTAGAGATCCGAGAAGAGTGTTTAAGTAATAAAAGTACCATCTTTTTGTGTCCGTGGACGTAGGTCGGGTCCAAATCCACCGAACCACGTTAAATCCCATTGTTGATTGGTGTGTGTATCTGTTTTTTCTGCTAAATTTGGCCTTTGGCCCCCATAACCAAACAAATTCACTATTGAGGGAGGATTTCCTCGGGAGTGATATTCCAATATTACCCTGAGACCAAAATCAGCCGTCAACAGGTGACCTCCTTGATTCCTTAATTTTATTAAGACCATGTTTTTTTAAGTATTTTTTAATAATTTTAAACAAATATTAATTTAAAATTTTAATTTTTTAAATTATGTATTATATTGTAGGAAAGTTCCAATTAAATTTATAATCGAAATACATATTAATTATAAAATATGTATCTAAATATAGCAATGTATCATAAAAAAATCTCACCTTAGACCTCGAATATTCTTGAGCCGTCTCTACTTCCACACTTAAAAAACTTGAGCCCTCAATTTCAAAAAATTTATAAGGGATGTCCATAATTCAATTAATGAAAGGTTTATTTTTACATTATAAACTTGTATTATAATTAAGAAGTTTAACAAACAAGATGCGAATTATAACAAAAAAAAATTTGTAACCAATTATTTAAAATTTATGATGACTACAACAAACAATTATTTTAAGATTTATGAAACCGCGTTAATGAATTTCTTTCATAATACATTAATCAAAACAAACATGCATGTGAACCCCTTTCATATTTACAATTGATTAGAAACAAAACTAATAATTACAGAGAAGTAAAAACTAAAAAACAAACAACTCTTTGAATAAACTAATTAATTGTATTAATTGTTGATGGTGGATTTCACCCCGAAGAAGTTCGAATACCGGTGAGGTATAGTTTGGGGTTTTTTACTTGGCCAGATGAGAATAATTTAAGTGTTGCAATGGGCCGGGTCGGGCCCAGGTTTTGATAAGCCCGGCCTGAGCCCGAAAAGTAATATTTTGGCCCGGGTTCGGAAAAGCCCGGCCCTACTCGGGCCCAGGTTAAGGTTGGGCTTTATCCGACTCGATTTTTTAATAATAAAAAAATACATATATAATTTATTATATAAATATAAAAAAATATATAATATTTTTTTAAGCTCGAGCCAGGCCAGGCCCGGGCTTTTTGTGTTGAGCCCGGCTCGGGTCCGTCCCTGAACCGGGCTTAGATTCTAGGGCCTGGCCCATGATTTTTTGATCTCAGGCCTAGCCGAAGCCTGGGTGGGCCGGGCCGGACTAGGCCAGAGGTTTTTTACCATCCTTAGAATGATGATAGCCCAAATAGTCTGGAGTCAGGTGAGGGACCCGAAACCATTATACGATGGAATTTTACTGAGGACAAGACCGGCTGATGAAGAGTAGTTGGGGCTTCGACCCGACCAATAAGGAAAGTATTAGATCTGGCAGTATTCGAGCATTTGTGGAAGCCGACCTGAGGTGGTCCATACTTACTGACCCGACCTATCTGCAGAAATGGAGATTTGATCTAGCGCCATTTACCTCGTCATGCCGACCCAGTGATCGGGGTTGAGGCCATGATACTTTGTACTGACAGGTATATTACGTATGTCCTACTTGAAAGTTTGGGCTTCTAGAAGGCTAATGTGACAAGAGTTGTTCAACGACTCTCATTGGGAAGAGACTCTGACAAACGAAACACTCCCGGAGCAGATGAACTGCAGGCTATCACGTCTACAGAGCGTGTAGCAGTAGCCAAAATATTAGAATGATCTACTGACAGTGGGTGGTAGAGTCAGATGTCAAAGCGACTGTTTGTTGAGTGGTTGAGGAAAAACGTATGAGGCGATAGTGACAGGGTGACATGAGCTGATGTCATGGGTTGGTGGAACAATGGATTTGGGAGCTTATATAAAGGGTTTGAAGCCACATATTTAAAGGTAAGCAATTTTCATATTTCACTTCTTATAAAAGGCTCTAAAAGCTTAGTAATAAAGAGAGATAACTAGTTGGTTTTGACTCTGAATAATTAATATAATTACTCTCTTTACCCCATGGATGTAGGTTTTAGCCACTCTCCGCCAAACTACGTTAATCAATTTCTCTATGATTTTTTGTTTGCTTGAGAATGAGTGTGACGCATCCGGGATAGGCATTGAAATAGTTCTTATATAAGAAAAACGCCCAATGGCCTACTTTAGTGAGAAGCTTAATGGAGCAGCTTTGAGGTACCTCATATATGACAAGCAATTGTATGCACTAGTGAGAGCCCGTGAGACTTGGATGTTGGACAATTATGACCCATAACGTCATTATTTGTACAGATCATGGTGTTGTTGTACAAATTAACTATGTGACAAAGGAAATTGATCTCTTATTATTTGTGATTAGATCACCAAGATATATAAATGATAGGAGGTCCTTATGATTAGTTCTTGGATTGAGATGATATGAGACAATATCAATCCACGAAGGTTTAATCATTAAATATCCCTAGTCAGAGTATTATCGAGATTGGACATCGATAATGCGTAAAAGACTAGTATTATACTTGTGCGCGTTGTGAGGGCATAACGACATAGTTCTCATATATTTGGGTATAGGATACTCATGCAAGTGTAGTAGGAGGTTATGTTTTACCGATGGAAAGGAAAACAGCTTCGCTCTGGATAGACCCCTCGAAATTCCAATGGTAGTATGATTATGTGTCTATGGAAGTCCGAAATCAGGGTAGGTGTATTTGGTCTTAACCTGAGACTTGCACCGCTAATACTTGCGACAATCAATGTACTTTGGTTTTAGGTCGTCCAGGGCTTTAACAGGTTCTGTGTACGCCTCTTCTGGGTATATTGAGAATCGTAATGTGTTGGGTGTGATGTCAAGACAGAAGTATCACTCCAGTCATAGTGGAGACGATGGTCACATAGGATACGGAACTCGTTCTCTTATATGCTGCAGCTATCGGGATAAAATGACTAGGTCATGTTTATCCGATTATAGAGACTAGTTAACGGAGATCTGATATGTGCTTCGTACGGGGCTGACACATTTCCAGCCCCAGGCCTTGCAGGTGACATCCGATACTGGATCGAAATATGCAATAATACGTATACTACGCCTGATATAGATCACATATTCCTGTAAGGATATTTCTGGAGAATTGGGTAGGCATGGCGCTTTGCTAGAAGCCAACCTTGTCTTGTAAATCGGTACAAACGTAGTACTAGATACTTACGTGTTCGGATAGTCCGATGACCGGATTTACTGCTAACATATCCAGGGATCTCATGGGTCGCTTCCCAAATATTCACCAATGACGTATGACTCGCACTTATATTAATCTGGGATTAATATGATGAGAGAGAGAATTAATCTGGGATTAATTTCGGAGACACTTTATCTAGGATAAAATATCAATTGAAGAGAGAGAAACGTTGATTTGGAATTAATCGAGGAATTAATATATTTGATATATTAAACGAAATTAGATTTCGACGCGGAATTAAAATTAGATTTTAATTCGGGCGAGCGAATTAATTTAGAATTAATTCGTTAGCGATGTGAATAGTGATTTCGCTAGGCATAATTATTTAGTTCTCGTCGCGACGGAAATTCGTTAATTCGGAATTAGCGAAATTGAGCCCGAAAGTGTTTGCGGACACATTCGTATTTTGAAACGAGTAGGATCCGCAAATCACATCGCGAAGTCTCATTACTTGACACGAATAGATGATGGATGTATCTAGTCACCTTTATGGGATGATACATTGTCTCTATTCTCAATGTAAGTTGGTGAGGTTATTTAATGGATTTTAAAAAAGGTGATGTGTGTGTTTTTGGGAATTAAAACCAAAATGTGTTTGAAATGAATTTCAAATGAAAGAGAGAGAACGATTAATTTGGAATTAATCGATAAAATAATATATTCGAAATATTATAAGAAATTGGATTTTGACGCGGAATTAAAATTAGATTTTAATTCGGGCAAACGAGTTAATTTAGAATTAATTCGTTAGCGACGTGAATAGTGATTTCGCTAGGCACAATCATTTAATTACGTCGCAAAAGAAAATTCGTTAATTTGGAATTAGCGAACCCAGCCAAGGAGTGTTTGCGAGCGCATTCGCATTTCCAATTCGAGTGCGGCACACAAGTGACATCAAGCGTCAAATCACTAGTCAATCGATTGATGTGACAACTGGTCACTTTTGATGTGATTGATAGTAGTTGTTGGAAGTTGTTGATTTGGCTTAATTTCTTTGACTTTTGAAAGCCAAAAATTTGGTAAATCAATTAATTGATTTTTGGAAAATCAATAAGTCTATTAGATACACAAATTCTTACCAACCAATACAACTCTCTCTTCTCTTTCTTCCTCCCTCTCATTCACGCCCAAAGTGGGTTGTTCTTCTTCAGTTTTTCTGGTTAAAAACCGTGAGCCATAGAGAAGAAATGTGATGATTTTTGTGGCAAAAATCAAGAGTACTAGCACACCATTTGAGTCTTGCGAATGTGATAGGGAAACCAACCCGTGAGCTTGGAATCACCACCCAAAAGCTTGGAGCTTGCAGCCAAAAATGGAGGAAAAAAACAGTGAACTGCCGAATGTACCTTGGAGGAGGACTTGAAGTTTTGTTCTTCGTCGCATCGCTCAACCACTCGATGTAAGTATTCCGCAATTTCCTTGTTGTACTCGCTTTGTATTTTCATTGCTTGATACGATCTTGGGATGCTTAGAAAATTCCAACAATGGTATCTATGAGCAAGGTTGAGCATGAAAATATTTTAGGGTTAAAATTGGGTAAAATGTATTTGAACATGATTTGATGAAATTGGATGATTCTGTATGCTTAAATGTAATTTAATTGAAGTTTGTTCGATCAATTTCATGAAGTATTGTTTGGAACAATTTTTGCCCAAATCTTAGGCTTGGCCGAGAATATGAACATGCCCTAAAGTCTTGGTATTTTGTGTTTTGATCATTGGATGAGTTGGAAAACATTGGGTAATATTGATTTAATGTTCAATTGGATTTAATTGGATTGAATTCGAATCGGACATAAATATGCCCAAATTACCGAGACAAAGAAAGCATGAAAAAAGGTTTGATTTGTTAAAATGTGCTGGACATGTTTTAATGTAAATAAGCATAATTCATTAGGCTAATTGGTGTTTTGGAAATATTGATTTGGTTGATTAATTATGTAATACACTTTGGTTAATTAAATATGAAATTAGGAATTTTTGTGATTTAATTAATTGGGCTAATTTTGGAAATTGGGCTTGAAAAGTTGTTATTGGGCTTTAATGGGCTTGGTTGTACCAAGATGGGTTTAGGCTAAATTGGTTGGATCCAATTGGGCCCAAAACCGTTTCCATAAAGTCCAAATGCGACTAATGGACCTTAATTATTTTAATTGGGCCTAATGGGCCTAAATTGATTTCTAGGCTTATGGGGTTATTCCTTGATTGGGCTTTGGTTATTGGGTTTGACCCAAGTTGACAAAACGTCCACGCCTTAAACAAATTCATTGAAAGCCCATTGGACTTTAATTAAATTAACGTTGGACGTTAATCGGGCTTTGAGACCCGTAACGATTAAATTTTGAATTGAAGTCGTAAAGGTTTATTTATAAAGTGTAATATTTAATTTGGAATTAAATAAATGAATTAGTATTAAATACAAGTTAAATTGAATTTAATGTTGTAGTTTAATTTAATTCAAGAATTCATACTTTGAGTACTTATTCGCAAAATGAGTTGGACTCGCGCAAAATCAAATCGTTGTTTGAACATTGGATGGTCATTAATTATCAGATTAATTAATTGGATTAGATTTTTTGATAACATGCTTGTGTGAATACATTGTTGCGATGAATGAATAATGTATATCGGATGGATATTAGATGGATGAGGCAATTTTGGAAATTGTTGTAATAAATTTAGAATTTAATAATTGGACCTGCGTGTCCAGCCTATTACCTCTTTGACTCTTTGTATTTCTCTTCTCACCTATTCCCCTCAATGCAAATGGGGTTTCTTTAGAAGTGTTATGTAACAGATAGAAGTTATACTTGTGCTAGCGGGAGAGAGGAAATTGAGAGATTTGATCTAGGATCAATGTGTTAAGTATTGATCCGCATATCATTATTATTTTATTATATGCGCCTTATTATGTGTTTAGAATGCATGTTTAAGGGTGTATGATGATGAGACCTTAACAAAGATAATAAATTGGTTGCCAATTTGCACGCGAAAAACCCTCACAAAATATTAAGCGTTTTTCCTTCCATTGAGTGATACTTACTCAAGATCTAAGACTGGCATTGGTTTGTTGGCCAAAGTCAAGACCTTTGTCCGTCGAGGATGTGTTTGAATCACAAAGGCTTTGTACCATATTGGTGTCTTGTCCAAGTTGTGGTTTGTTGGCCAAAGTCAAGACCACTTCTTGTCCATCGACATTGATTACGAAGCTTTCCATGGTCAATGGGTTCCGCTTAACTGGGATCACTAAGTTTGTTGTGCCAAAGCCAAGGCTTAGTTGATTCAGAGGAAAAAAGTTAGGCAATATATTGGATGTATTGGCATATATAAGATATATGTTTCGGACTTGGATGTCCACCTACTGGATCTAGGAATTGGATGGGATCCAATTGATCTTATAGATCTACCTAGTTAATTATCATACAATTTGTTGGCCAAAGTCAGGATTGTGTGATATTTAACGGGATCCTAGCCCTCTATGAAACACGGTTTCCCGAGTACTCAACAGAGGGTTAGAGGCTCACCGAAAAATAGTGGGAGGCAAGTATTAGATTTGCAATATTCGTTTAATAACTTGCCATACGCGCTCATTTCAAATATTACGTCAAATAAATTAATATATTAGTTGGACTAATATTTAATTGTTGTTTTAATAAAACAGTTGGAGTGTATTCAAACTAATTTCAATTAATAGTTGATTTTATAGTTGGATTATAGTGATCAATATAATTGAATTTAATCTATTAAATTATAGTTGATTATATAGTTGGACTATAGTAATCATTATAATAAATAGTACCTGAAATCGTTGATTTAATAGTTGGATTATTAGATTCAAGATAAATTGAAAGATTAGTGTTTAAAACGTAATCCTCGGTGAAAAATGTTTTTAAACGATTTTAATTTTCAAATTGGGAATAAAATTTCAGGATGGTCCTGGAAACTAATAAGTTACTTTATTTGATAAAATAACATATTAGGCCTAAGCTCGGAGATAAGCAAATAAGTGGAACATGATATTGGAATATTCATGTGATGATAACTTTATTACTTAATCCATTAAGATTGCCAAATAGACTCCTTAATTTCTTAATCAGAACAAAAGATTAGATCCTTATAGTATGATGTTGAAATTGAAGGATCTTCATAGATCTATTTTTTGATCTTTGAAGTGTTGGATAATTATGACCCATAGGGTCACTATTTGTACAGATCACGGTGTTGTTGTACAAATTAACTATGTGACAAAGGAGATTGCACTCTTATCATTTTTGATTAGATCACCTAGATATATAAATGATAGGAGGTCTCTATGATTTGTTCCTGGACGGAGAATGATATGAGACAGTATCAGTCCACGTAGGTGTGAGCACTTTCCAAGTGATACGTGGAATTGTATCCCAAGTACAGACCGCATTACCGTCCATTCGGAATCGGCTACGGAATTTATGTCTGGGTGTCCATCCGATATATCACAAGAAATAATACTCCAAAGTCATCATGGCATAGGTATATGAATCGTAATGCGTTAAATCAAGACTAAGGCAAACGACGCAACTAATGGAATAAATATGCTTTTCATTATTATGTGCACAAAGATAAGAATGACTATGTGTGGTTCCATAAAAAATCACCAAAGAAACAATTATACATGGCATGTGATGAATATATCTCAGTTTAGTGTGTTCGCGTTCGTGTAGCATTCGTAAACGCGTTCGAACGGAAATGAAACAGAATGCTCACGTTCGTATGGCGTTTGTTAACGCGTTCGAACGGAAATGAAACAGAATGCTCACGTTCGTATGGCGTTTGTTAACGCGTTCGAACGGAAATGAAACAGAATGCTCACGTTCGTATGGCGTTCGTGAACGCGTTCGAACAGAAATGAGACCTGATGCATGATAAGGCAAAATGCATACGCGTTTGAGTTGCGTTCGTAGACGCGTTCGAACGGGGACAGATCTGATGCATGAAATGGGACGCAATACATAAACAACAAAATAAAGGGGCGCGGCGAAGTACTGCCGTAAATGTGGCCTTTTGGGGCTCTTGGTCTCTCAAAGAGAGGACCTTTAGACCAACATACTAAGTCCATGCGCTCGATCACATCATGCATACAAACATAAAGACAATCATATCAAATTAAGTATGCCCGATTGAACACATCTTACATCCAACCGAACACACATCAACCGGCGCGGCAAAGCATCATGGTAAAGGGCTTTAACCCCTCCCTATAGGGGATCTTTCATTCCACTTACTAAGCCCATGCGCTTGATTGAACCATGCATGAAAAGAATTAAACACAATAATGTCAAACTTAGTATGCCAGATTGAACGTATCTTGCATTCAACTGAACACACATCAACCGGCGCAGCAAAGCATCGTGGTAAAGGGATTTGACCCCTCCCCATAAGGGGATCTTTCATTCCACTTACTAAACCCATGCGCTCGATTGAATCATGCATACATAAACGACATACAAAATCCAAATGACGAAAAATAAATAAACCAAAGCAACACAAAACAAAAGAGGGTGCCATTTACTCAAGCGGTACGTGAAGTTGTGTCCCGAGTACAGATCATATTACCGTCCATTCGGAATCGGCTATGAAATTTATGTCCGGGTTTCCATCCGATATACCGCGAGAGTTGACACATTTCTCATTCATCCAATACCCACAACACACATCATACACAAACGAGATTTAACGAATAAGTAAAATACGATCAAAATAAATAACAAAATCAAATAAAGATGAGTGTGAAAAGTACCCTCAGGTCTAACCTTTTAAATCACCTCTCGGATGTACGGCACACGATCGTCGGAAGGGTGGATGCTCCGCAACTCTTTCGGTTCACTGTTCTCGTTCGTTGTCTCACTGTTTGGAGTCGTCGTTCTCCATCTTTTGCTACTGCTTTTGACTCCGATTTGCTACTGTTCGGCCTCTGTTTTGCTGCTCACTGTTCAGGTCACTTGTTTTGACGTTTCAACGGACTGTTCCAAGTTTTTGTGTGGGTTTTTAGTGTAGTCTTGTGTGAGTCTTTTAAGGATTATGAATGCAATTTTATGTTACTGTTTTTAAGGTTTTTAGGGGATGTTTTAAGTGTATTTTGCTGCTGTATAGGGGGTGGTTTGGGCGTGATTTGGCTACTGTTTTAGTGTTAAAGGGGCTGCTATATTAAGGTATGATTTCGGCAATGGGAGAGTGAGGATGAAGAGAACTCTTTCTTGTTATTTTCTTGAGTGGCTAGGGCTCTTGGTGTGTTATGATGGTGCTTTTAATGTGAAGGCTTTGGATTATTTTCTTTTCTCTTGTGATTTGTGTGAGTTGTGTGTATCTTATGTGTATGAGCTAGCTAGGGTTGAGAAGGTTGGTGAAGGGTTCTTTTATAGGCAAAGGGTTAGGCTTTGACAAGGAAATGGATTTGGCTAATTAAAGAGGGATTTGATTTGGTGTTGGATAAGGGAAGTCAAAGATTGAGGGGGGGGGGGACAAATCTTGGCTAGATAGGGAAGGTTGAATATTTAGTTTATGTTGATTAGGCATACAATATTTTAAGTTTGGGAATAATATATTGGTTGATTGATTTTAACTTGGTATGATTATATTTGATTGGTTTAGATTAGGTATGATTATATTTTATGTTTTATTTAATTGGTATGTGATTTTTAGATTTGTTTTGATTTCACCATGTGTTAAATATGTGTTTTAAGTGGGCTTGGGCGTGTGGGCCAAGGCTTGGGCGAATTGGTCTTGATGTGAGGCTAGCAGTAAAACCAGAATTACCGACACCGTTCGAACGCCTCCTCGGACGTGGCACGAACGCCTGCAATCTGTTTACTGTTCGAACGCATACACGAACTCAGTACGAACGAAAACAGTGAACCTTGTTTATTCTGAATTTCCCCTTCCGATGTCTGTTTTCCGTGACCTCCGTGACTTAAAAGGTAGTGTCTCCAAAATGAGACTCATCATAGGGACTTATGTGTAAAAATGCAGTGCCTACAGTAGGGTAAATCATTAAATATCCCTAGTCAGAGTATTATCGAGATTGGACATCGATAAATACGTAAAAGACTAGTATTACACTTGTGCACGTTGTGAGGGCACAACAACATAGTTCTCATATATTTGGGTATATGATACTCATGCATGTGTAATAGGAGGTTGTGTTTCCGATGGTACGGGAAACAGCTTCGCTCTGGATAGACCCCTGCGGAATCCCATTGGTAGTATGACTATGTGTCTATGGGAGTCTGCAATCAGGTAGGTGTATTTGGTCTTAACCTCAGACTTGCACCGCTAATACTTGCGACAATCAATATACTTTGGTTTAGGTCGTCCAGGGCTTTAACAGGTTCTGTGTACGCCAATGCTGGGTATATTGAGAATCGTAGTGTGTTGGGTGTGATGTTCAGACGTAAGTATCACTCCAGTCATATGAAGATGATGGTCACGTATGATACGGAACTCGTTCTCTTAAATGCTCGAGCTATCAGGATATTATGACTAGGTCATGTATATCCCCTTATAGAGACTACTTGCTAGACATCCGATATGTGCTTCGTACGGGGCAGACACAATTCCAGCCCCAGGCCTAGCACGTGAACATCCGATACTGGATCGAAATACACAATACTACGGTATACTACGCTTGATATAGATCACATATTCCTATAAGGATATTTCTGGAGAATTGGGTAGGCATGGCGCTTTGCTAGAAGCCAACCTTGTCTTGTAAGTCGGTATAAACGTAGTACGGGGTACTTACGTGTTCGGATAGTCCGACGACCGAATTTACTGCCAACATATCCAGGGATCTCATGGGTCGCTTCCCGAAGATTCACCGATGACGTATGACTCGCACTTTAATTAATCTGGGATTAATTTGATGAGAGAGAAAATTAATCTGGGATTAATTACGGAGATATTTTATCTGTGATAAAATATTAATTAAAGAGAGAGAACGATTAATTTGGAATTAATCGATAAATAATATATTCGATATATTATACGAGATTGGATTTCGACGCGGAATTGAAATTAGATTTTAATTCGGGCGAATGAATTAATTTAGAATTAATTCGTTAGCGACGTGAATAGTGATTTCACTATGCGTAATCGTTTAATTACGTAGCAACGGAAAATTCGTTAATTAGGAATTAGCGAACCCGAGCCCGGGATTATTTACGAGCGCATTCGTATTTCAAATTCAAGTGCGGCACGCAAGTCAAATCGTGCGTCAAATCAAATGTCACTTTGAGTGATGTGATAAGTTGTCACTTGATTGAGTGATTGATGTGGTTGTTGAAAAGGCATTAATGGGCTTTTGCTTTTTGACTTTTTGGTAATTGAAAAGTAAAAAGAATTTGGTAAATGGTTTTAATTAATTTTGGAAATTATAAAAAAACCTAATTACATTTCTTTTTCTTTTCTCTCTCTACTCTTCTCCTTTACGGTTTTCTTCTCCCTCTCTTTTACCTCATTCTCTTCTCACGGCTTAGAGCCGATTTCTTCTCTCAAATTTCTGGTTAGACCGAAAATAAGAGGAAGAAGAAGAAGTGCTAGCACACCTTGAGTTACACAAAGGTGATAGGGAAACGAACTCTTGAGCTTGGAATCAATTTTGGAGCTTGAAGCTTGGAGCTTCCATGGTGTCTCCAATGGCCGAATCTTGGAGGAGTTTCACAGCCCAAAATCGAGCACCACAGCAGTTCAAGGAGGCCACTGCCGAGCTTCAACAAGGAGAAAGAAGTCGCTTGTTCTTCGCGTCGCAAGATTTGGTCAATGTGAGTATATTCCACACCTCATTTGATGTGTATTCACTTGTTTGATTGCTTGATTTCATGATCTTGGGACCTAATTAGTTACCAACAATGTATCAGAGCTTTGATCAAGCATGAAAAAGTTAGGGTTTGAAATTGGGTAAAATCAATTGAAGCATGATTTGGTTAAATTGATTGATTATGTATGCTTGTATGTTGATTAATTGAAGTTGTGCATGATCAATTTCATGAAATTGGATTGGATCCATTTTTCCCCAAATTTTTGGGCATGGCCGAAAATTGTAAGCCCTAATGTCTTGGTAATTTTTTGTTTTTTGATCATTGGATGACTTAAGATAATTGGGTAATGTTGTTTTGAAGTTCAATTGGATTGAATTTTGATTTGGAACAATTTTCCCTTTAAAAGTTGGCTTGGCCGAATTTAGTAAGAAATAAAATTCATTGTGTTTTTTGTTTTTGATTCATTGGATGAGTTGAATTGATTTGGGAAATGATGATTGTGGATTTAATTGGATTGAAACCGAATCGGATTGGAAAAACCCCTAATTGCTAAGACTTTAAGCATGTAAATTGGGTTTGATTTTGATTGAATTGTGTTGGACACTATTTGATATTAAAGTGCATGATGAATTAGGCTAATTGATGTTTTAGAAATATTAATTGGGTGATTAATTGTGTATTACACTTAGGTTTATTAATTGTGGAATTTGGAATTTTATAAGTTAATTAATTGGGCTTATTTTGGAAATTGGGCCTTAAAGGTTGTAATTGGGCTTTTGGGCTTGGTTGTACCAAGTTAGGTTTAGGCCCATTTGGTTGGATCCAATTGGGCCCAAAACCGCATACATAAAGTCCAATTATGACTTAATGGACCTTAATTATTTAATTGGGCCTAATGGGCCAAAATTGATTTATGGGCTTATGGGGTAATTCCCGGATTGGACTTTGGTTATCGGTTTGACACGAGTTGACCAAAAGTCCACGCCTTAAAGAAATTAATTAAAAGCTCATTGGACTTTAATTAAAAAACGTTGGACGTTAATCGGGCTTTGAGACCCGTTACGATTGAATTTGGAATTTAAATCGTAAAAGGTTTATTAATAGAATGTAATATTTAATTTGGAATTAAATAGTGAATTAGTATTAAATACAAATTGAATTGGATTTAATTTTGTAGTTTAATTTAATTCAAGAATTCGTACTTGAGTACTTATTCGCAAAACGAGTTTGACTCGCGCAAAATCAAATCGTTGTTTGAACACTGGATGGTCATTAATATTCAGATTAATTAATTGGATTAGATTGATTGATAACATGCTTATGTGAATACATGGATGCGATGTATGAATAATGTATATCATATGGATATTAGAAGGGTGAGGCAATTTTGGAAATTGTTGTAATAAATTTAGAATTTATTAATTGGACCTGCGTGTCCAGCCTTATCACCTTCATACTCTTTGTATTCTCTTCTCACCTTCCCTCAAAGTAAATGAGGTTTCTTTAGAAGTGTAGGGTAACGGGTAGAAGTAAATACATGTGCTAGCGGGAGAGAGAAAGGGAGAAATTTGATCTAGGATCAATGTAAAGTATCCATCTGCATATCATTATTATTTTATTCATATGCGCTTTATTATGTGTTTAGAATGCATGTTTAAGGGTGTATGATGATGAGACCTTAACAAATATAATAAATTGGTTGCCAATTTGCACTCGAAAAACCCTCACAAATATTAAGCGTTTTTCCTTCCATTGAGTGATTCTTACTCAAGATCCAAGACGGCATTGGTTTGTTGGCCAAAGTCAAGGCCTTTGTCTGTTGAAGATGTGTTTGAATCACGAAGGCTTTGTTCCATATTGGTGTCTTGTCCAAGTTGTGGTTTGTTGGCCAAAGTCAAGACCACTTCTTGTCCATCGACATTGATTACGAAGCTTTCCATGGTCAATGGGTCGCGCTTGACTGGGATCACTAAGTTTGTTGTGCCAAAGCCAAGGCTTAGTTGATTCAGAGGAAAAAGGTTAGGTAATACATTGGATGTATTGGCATATATAAGATATATGTTTCGGACTTGGATGTCCCCCTACCGAACCTAGGAATTGGATTGGATCCAATTGATCTTAGAGATCTACCGAGTTAATTATCATACAATTTGTTGGCCAAAGTCAAGATTGTGTGATATTTAACGCGATCCTAGCCCACTAGGAAACACGGTTTCCCGAGTACTCGACAGAGGGTTAGAGGCTCGCCGAAAAATAGTGGGAGGCAAGAATTGAATTTGCAATATTCGTTTAATTACTTGCCATACGCGCTCAATCACAAATTATTTCGTCGTTAGATTAAATGTTAGTTGGACTAATATTTAAATTGTTGTTTTAATTAACAGTTGGACTGTATTATAGTTGATTATATAATTGGATTATAGTAATCAATATATTTGAATTAATTAATTTCAATTTACAGTTGATTTTATAATTGGATTATAGTAATCAATGTAATTGAGGTTAATTGATTTAAATTATATTTGATTGTATAGTTGGACTATAATAATGAATATAATACAAAGTACCACAAATCGTTGATTAAATAGTTGGACTATTATAATCAAGATAATATTGAAAGATTGGCATTTAAAACATAATCCTGGGGAAAATGTATTTAAATGCTTTAATTTTCAAATTGGGAATTGTTTCAGGATGGTCCTGGAAAAATAAGTTATTTTATTTGATAAAATAATATATTAAGCCTAAGCCTATAGTTAAGCAAATAAGTGGAACATGATATTTGGAATATTCATGTAATGATAACTTTAATGCTTAATCCATTATACTTACCGTAGTAGACTCCTTAATTTCTGAATCAGAACTAAGGATTAGATCATTAAAGTATGATAATGAAATTGAAGGATTTTCATGGATCCATTTTAGATCTTTGAACTACTAAATTGCAATAAGTAAACTCTTGGAGAGTTAATGGCTATACTCAAGGTGACAAAGCCAAAGTTTGCAATAAAGCAAGTAGTGCAAGGCGCATCTTACTTCGATATTCCAAAAGGCCAAGGCTTGGCCAAAGGCTTCTGGAATGTGGAAAAGGGCAAAGGCAAAATCATTATAATCTTCTGGGAAGATAAAAGGACATATCCCAAGAAGGAATTGAAGACGAGCAAGGCTATGACTTCAAAAATATTTGTCAACATTATGTTAACTACTAGTATTAAAATTGGATTTCAAATACTTAGTGTGGTACATAAAATATATATATTGATGTTCAAAATCTGTTTTGAACATGATACTGACTTCTATTGAGATTTATCTGCGAATTGGAAATGGGACGAAAGTCGTTGTTTTAACCGTAGATACCTGAATTTAGGAACTACCTTCGAGTTAGTACTTAAATTAAGAAACTGTTATAATGTAACTAGTTTGACTAGAAACGATATCTCTATATCAGTGTATAACCCGCTGCGGGTGTACTTTTATATTCTAGAACACTAAAGTGTTTTATTATATAAAGATGATATTGAGATAAACACATTAGATGTGAATAACAGAATTTATATTTAGAATATAAATAAATCTCACACGTATAACATGACAAACAAATAGGTCAAACTGATTTGATCAGGTTGAAACTTGTATGTGGCATTGTTGTCTGGGACATAATTTAAACAAGACGCGTATATCCACACTTTTCAAGAGTGGGTACTAGGACTGATTTGATTCCATTCAAATAAAGTCTACGAATCTAGTTTATTGGGCAAAGTGCTTAAAACACTATTTACTTGGTAAAAGTGTAAATGCCACATAACTGTTAGCCCTAGTTCATAGTGAAGCAAGTGGGCCCATGTCTAGCTAGGCTAGATGTGAATATGAATATTTCGTGACCTTTACGGATGTGGCATCACGTATGGTTATGTTTTTCTTTTGAAGACACACATCAGAAACTTTTAGAGTTTCGACACGAAATAGACAAACAGATCGGCTAAAGTATTAAACCATCACGGTTTGACCATGATGAAAATACTCGTATACTTGAAAGAGTATAGTATTCTTTCAATGAGGACTCCTCCCGAAACATGTCAGTTTGACGGTGTGTCCGAACAGGATTAACCGAATTTTGTTAGACATTATAAGGTTAATCATGAGTCGCTCTGAGCTACCATTTCCTTCAACGGATACGCTAAATAGTGCAGAACTTATTTTGAATAAGGTTCCATAAATATATGTTTAACTGATATCATATTAGATATGAACGGGAAAGAACCGGGTTTCACATTCCTGAATAATTTGGGAATACTAGGCATATGTTTGGTTGATACCAAACTAAAACCCAAACTGGATAAGTGCCAATTGTAGGTTATCCTAGGGATACCATAAGTATTGTACTTATACAACTCACGAGAGAACAATTAGAATGTTGCTCGCCATGCGGTTTTCCTAAGAGGAATACCGATATGCAGTGGTAAGTGGGAGGATAGTAAAACTCGATGAAAATCAGAGTAATACTATTCCTGGCACCGAATCTTAATGGAACACAAATAGTTCATCAAGGATGAAACTATTCCAATAATCTTCGAATACACAAGAACCACATAGGTCGGAGAGAATCAGAAAACAACCTGGGGTATGGGTTTCTGATCTCACCTCATAAAGATGTCTATCTTATTGAGGTATACCAACTGACTACATATGAGGAAGTGATACAAGGTATCGACTCCCTATTATGGCAAATTGCCATAAAGTCCGAAGTGGATTCCATGTATACCAACTACGTTTAGACACTATTTGATATACCGCAAGGCATTGTGCCTATTGGTACTTATAAGTCTTCAAGGAAGACATACATAGATGGAAACATACCATCGTACTAAGCTAGGCTTGTAGCGAAAAGGTAGAGTTATCAATATTGTGTTGATTACGACGAACCCTTTTACATGTTGCCATGGCAAATCCATTTGGATAATGCTTGCTGATGCTACATGTTTCATTCATGAAACGTGGCAACTGAATGCCAAAACCGCTTTCTTTAACGGAAACCTTTCGGAGGATGTGTACAACATCCTGACGGTTTTGTCGAACCATAACAAGCAAACTAGGTTTGCAGGTTATTCGATCCATGTTTGGATTGAAGCAAGCATTAGGTTTTGGAATTGTTGTTTTGATGTAATCATAATAGGTTATGATTTAATTCAAAACGAAAATAATTCTTGTGTATATAAGGAGTTTAGTGGGAGCGCACTTACAGTGAATGTCCTGAGTAATGATAATATATCATTTCTTGGAAATGATATTCCAATAAGATAATCGGTGAAAGCTTGGCTTTCATGATAACGACTAAAAGTCGTAACAAAGGTACTATACAATAGTAGTACGGAACAGTGAGCTGGAACTCTTCCAAGCAAGATACTGTTACCGAATAAACAACAAATGCGGGTTATTGCTGCAAGTGAGACAGCAATAGAAGCCATTTGGGTCGATAATAAATTTAATTAAATTAGATATAGTTCTGTTAGCAGCTGAGTTAGGCGTCATCACATGCTAAATAATTAATGGTCTCATCGACGATCCAAATACTTATTTTGATAATCATCTGATTCGTTCGGATCATACATCGCGGCGATGTGATGATCGAATAAATCGCATCAAGATGATATTCATATAAATCCGCTGACGAAAGCATTTTCTCAGCAGTTTGAGCCAAATCGTACATAGTTCGGGTGTCAAGCACTCGAGTGACTGGCTATAGGCCAAGTTGGAGATTGTTGGACAATTATGACCCATAGCATCACTATTTGTACAGATCACGGTGTTGTTGTACAAATTAACTATGTGACAAAGGAGATTGCACACTTATCATTTGTGATTAGATCACCTAGATATATAAATGATAGGAGGTCCCTATGATTTGTTCCTGGATGGAGAATGATATGAGACAGTATCAGTCCACGTAGGATAAATTATTTAATATCCCTAGTCAGAGTATTATCGAGATTGGACATCGATAAATACGTAAAAGACTAGTATTACACTTGTGCACGTTGTGAGAGCACAACAACATAGTTCTCATATATTTGGGTATAGGATACTCATGCATGTGAAATAGGAGGTTGTGTTTTACCGATGGTACGGGAAACAGCTTCGCTCTGGATAGACCCCTGCGGAATCCCATTGGTAGTATGACTATGTGTCTATGGGAGTCTGCAATCAAGGTAGGTGTATTTGGTCTTAACCTCAGACTTGCACCGCTAATACTTGTGACAATCAATATACTTTGGTTGAGGCTGTCCAGGGCTTTAACAGGTTCTGTGTACGCCAATGCTGGGTATATTGAGAATCGTAGTGTGTTGGGTGTGATGTTCAGAAGTAAGTATCACTCCAGTCATATGGAGATGATGGTCACATAGGATACGAAACTCGTTCTCTTAAATGCTCGAGCTATCGGGATATTATGACTAGGTCATGTATATCCGATTATAGAGACTAGTTGCCAGACATCTGATATGTGCTTCGTACGGGGCAGACACAATTCCAGCCACATGCCTAGCACGTGAACATTCGATACTGGATCGAAAAACACAATACTACGGTATACTACGCTTGATATAGATCACATATTCCTATAAGGATATTTCTGGAGAATTGGGTAGGCATGGCCCTTTGCTAGAAGCCAACATTGTCTTGTAAGTCGGTATAAACGTAGTACGGAGTACTTACGTGTTCGGATAGTCCGACGACCGAATTTACTGCCAACATATCCGGGGATCTCTTGGGTCTCTTCCCGAAGATTCACCGATGACGTATGACTCGCACTTTAATTAATCTGGGATTAATTTCATGAGAAAGAAAATTAATCTGGGATTAATTACAGAGATATTTTATCTGGGATAAAATATTAATTAAAGAGAAAGAACGATTAATTTGGAATTAATCGATAAATAATATATTCGATATATTATACGAGATTAGATTTTGACGCGGAATTGAAATTAGATTTTAATTCGGGCGAACGAATTAATTTAGAATTAATTGGTTAGCGACGTGAATAGTGATTTCGCTAGGCGTAATCGTTTAATTACGTCGCAACGGAAAATTCATTAATTAGGAATTAGCGAACCCGAGCCCGGGATTATTTACGAGCGCATTCGTATTTCGAATTCGAGTACGGCACGCAAGTGAAATCGTGCGTCAAATCGTTAGTCACATCAAACGTCAAGTCAAATTTTACTTTGAGTGATGTGACAAGTTGTCACTTGATTTTTATGATTGATTTGGTTGTTGAAAAGACATTAATGGGCTTTTTCTTTTTGACTTTTTGGTAATTGGAAAGTAAAAAGAATTTGGTAAATGGTTTTAATTAATTTTGGAAATTATAAAAAAAACTAATTACATTTCTTTTTCTTTTCTCTCTCCACTCTTCTCCTTTACGGTTTTCTTCTCCCTCTCTTTTCCCTCATTCTCTTCTCACGGCTTAGAGCCGATTTCTTCTCTTAAATTTGTGGTTAGACCGAAAATAAGAGGAAGAAGAAGAAGTGCTAGCACACCTTGAGTTATACAAAGGTGATAGGGAAACGAACTCTTGAGCTTGGAATCAATTTTGGAGCTTGAAGCTTGGAGCTTCCATGGTGTCTCCCATGGCCGAGTCTTGGAGGAGTTTCACAGCCCAAAATCGAGCACCACAGCAGTTCAAGGAGGCCACTGCCGAGCTTCAACAATGAGAAAGAAGTGGCTTGTTCTTCGTGTCGCAAGATTCGGTCAATGTGAGTATATTCTGCACCTCATTTGATGAGTATTCACTTGTTTCATTGCTTGATTTCATGATCTTGGGACCTAATTAGTTACCAATATGAAGAACTAAATTTCAATACATAACTCTTGGAGAGTTAATGGCCATTCTCAAGGAGACAAAGCCAATGTTTGTAATAAGGCGAGTAGCACAAGGCGCACCTTACTTCGATATCCCAGAAGGCCAAGGCTTGGCCATAGGCTTCTGGGGTACCGAAAAGGGTAAAGGCAAAATCATTATAATCTTCTGGTAAGACAAAGGACATATCCCAAGATGTATGCCTAAATTGTGGCAAACGGGGTCACTGAAGCGTGACTGCCGTATGGACAAAACAGACATGAAGGAATTGAACTCTGACTTCAAATATGTTTGTCATAAAATATGTTAACTGCTAGTATTAAAATTAGATTTTAGATACTAAGTGTGGTACATAAATATGTACTGATCTGCAGAATCTGCTATGAGCAGGATACTGACTTTAGATTGAGATTTATCTGCGAATTGAAAACGGGATGAAAATCGCTGTTTTAACCGTAGATACCTAAGTTTAGGAACTATCCTTGGGGTGTGTACTTAAATTAGGAAACTGTTATAATGTAACTAGTTTGACTAGATATATTATCTCTATATCATAGTATAATCCGTTGCGGATATACCTTTATATTCTAGAACACTAAAGTGTTTTATTATATAAAGATGATATAAAGATAAACACATTAGATGTGAATAACAGTATTTATATTTTGAATATAAATAAATCTCAACATTGTGTCGATTACAATGAAACCTTTTACATGTTGCCACGGTAAAGCCATTTGGATAATGCTTGTTGAAGGTGCATATTTCATTTATGAAATATGGCAGCTAAATGCCAAAACCGCTTTCCTTAACAGAAACCTTTTGGAGGATGTTTACAATTTCCTGATGGTTTTTATCGTACCATAACTAGCAAACAAGGTTTACAGGTTGTTCGATCCATGGATGGATTGAAGCAAGCATTGGGTTCTTGGAAATATCGTTTTATGTAATCATAATGGTATATGATTTAATTCAAAACGAAAATGATTCTTGTGTATATAAGAAGGTTAGTGGGAGCGCACTGACAGTAAATGTCCTGTAAAATAATGATGATGTCATTTCTTGGAAATGATATTCCCATAATATAATCGGCGAAAGCTTGGCTTTCATTATAAAATTCTCCGTAGAATTCTTGGGAGAAACAACCTTTATTCTAGGAATAAAGATCTACTGGGATAGATTTAAAGTTGTTGACAACTCTCCGAGAACTCGTACATTGATAAATGTACGCGACCTGGTGTCTCATACGCTTTGTAAAGGAGCCGGTCACATTCGGCCAAACAAGGGAAGTGCATAAATTTTTTTTCAAGGTCGATCCCAGGTGCCTAAGTTATTTCCGCTACGCAAGGAAATCAGTTAATTTAATTGGTATCAAGAGCGAGGTTGAAAAGTGTTCTTAATCATTCTTTTTTTCATTTAAAGTTATTATTTTTATTTATTTATATGAGATATAAATTATCATATGCATGTTTAGATGAGTTGGCACATATTAATGTTCATGAAATGAATGTTTATTGTTGATTCATGTGATGAATGGTTTTTGCATTGATCATAAATTTTTCTGGCTCTTATTTTCTGTTGTTTTTTTGTTTTGGGAATGTAAGGCCTTAAGGCCTATTTTACAAAAGTTGTATTTCAATTTTCTATGTAAAAGTTTCATTATTTATAACTTGGATTAGAAATGCAGCAAATGGATCAACACCAAACCATTTGTAACATCCCCAATCCGGGAGATGCTACTATTAGGGTTGGTGCTCTGAGCGCCAATTTCTTATGTATTTCCCTGTAAATACTCTTGTAAGTATTTTATTAATGAATAAAATAAAAAATTTCTATAATATGAATTATTTTCTTATATGGTAAAGACGTATATGACCATAGAGTGATTGGTTATGATACAGTTGTAAAAGTGTCGCAACTGACATTAAGCATTATCATAGCAGTATCATTCTTTAACTGTCCATGTTCAAGGTTTACAATTACTTGGTCAGTAAGTAAACCCGATGAGACTGGTATGTGTTATATATTGGAATATTGGATTCCAATGGTTTCTCAATGAACCATGAGTCTCGGGAGACTCGTATAGACACATAGGTATTTATATCGGATAAACAATGAACGACTCACTGAAGATTCTTAATAGATGGTACACCAACGTCAATAATAATCTTCTCAATTTGAGTGAGCATAGTGATCCTTCGACTTGAGGTACCACTGTGGATGTATGAGGTATCATCAACACTTTGATGGCAGTCACGTCAGTGATCTATTTAGATCAGACCTCCGCATGTTCATTGGGTGTGGACTGATCCTCAGGATATCCTATGCATATCAAGATATGATCCGTTAATTCTATGTACAGAGCATAGGTATCCATTCTGGGATTAGTAATCTGTTAAATCCATGGGCCATTGGTACACTTTAGAAGTGAGTTCTAAGTCTTATTAAGAGATTTCTAATAGAATCATCGACGAGATTATACCTATAGAGATTTGATGTTTATATCTATATCTCTTGTATAATCTGAATACCTGTGACGGAGGGATTATACGTATGCAGTGACCTCGATCTGTATGGTTCAGAAAGTTTATCTGTGTTCGTCATAATTTACGAGTGGGTAGATTATGGACATGAAATTAGATTTCGTGATGGATATGCCTGAACCTAGAGAGTCTCACAAATGAAATATACTCGTACAGAACTAGGGCAACTTTTATGAATAATACTGATTATTTATAAGTCGTTTAAAAGTTAAACAAAAATACATGTGTTTGGGATCTTTCGACAATTTGTTAAATGTCAAATTGTGATATTTGATATTTATAATTAATATATGTATTTTGATTTTTTAATGTAAATATAATACATATATTTAATATATTTTTATTAAATTATTTGATTATTTAAATGTTAAATAATTAAATTAATTAAATAATAAATATCTTTTTTACTTTATTAAAGTAAGTAAGATGCCTTATTTTAATTGGTTGGAATGGCCATTTTTAGTTGGTATAAATGGCTTGATTTAATTAGTATAAGTGTGGTATATATTAAATAGTTTAATAGATAAATACAACACTTTTATTAAATCATTTTCCAATTTAATTAATGAAAAAAAAATTTAAAAAAAAAAATGCTTGATATTTTTCCTAAGGATTTCCGCCACTACATGGAAAGTATATAAGCCTTGTTTTCATTTTTTGTTTCATAATTCAAGAACCCTAAAATCAAATACAAAGTGAGTTAGAGAGAAAAAAGAGAAAGAAAGGAAAATAAAGCTTGGAAATCTTAGAAATTTTTAAGTTTTTCTTATTTTCTTCTTCATGAAAAACATTTCTATGAATCTGGGCTTCAATATGTGTAGCTTAAATTTTTCTCTACTCTTTTGTGTATGTATTTTGATGGTTGGGAACTTGTTTTGAAAGATAGAAGCATGTATGTGAATAAGACTGCATGAAATTAGTTTATTTGCATTCTTTTTTAACCATTTGATGGTGAATTTGCCATTTCTAGAGTTACTTAGCCACTAATAAATGACCTAGAATTGTTCTTGAGTTATTTCATGGTGGTGAGACTTGTTTGGTGTGGTAGGAATTGAATTAAAGTGTTGAATTTAATCAATTTGGTGTTAATTTGTCAATTTATGGAAATTGAAAAATTAGGGTTCATAACCCTCTCCAAATTTTGGACTTTTCATATATGTGATGTAATTTGATGTATATATGATGTATATTAAATTTGGAAATTATTGCATTAGATCTTGACATGTTTTGAACTAAAATGACCAAATTGCAAATTCTTGAAAGTTTAGGGACCTCTCTGTAATATGTAGAAAATATGTTTTCTTGAATTGTAAATTGTATTTTCATGTATAATACATGTATAAATCATTTTGGGATTGATTTGGAATCAATTAAAATTATATTTGACAATTTTGGACTTAAGTGATAAAAATACAAAGTTTAGGGGCAAAACGGTAATTAATGAAAAATCTGATTTTTGAGTAAAATTTTAGTTTTTAAGTATTGAGCAATTGAAATAAATTAGTTTATTTTAATTACTCAAGAAAAATTATTGAAATCGGAAAATTTTAATTTTCCGCGTTCCTCTGCGTTTACCTGTAATTGCCGCCTAAAACTCCAATAAAAATGCTATCAGAGCAGGTCTGAACCTGAACACATGATATGAATATGCTTTTAAATTCAATGTTTAATTTTATCTTTACTTTATGCATGCTTGTATTTATTTAATTTGATAAAATTAAATGCGTAATATCTTTGCGGAAAATCCTTAATTAATAAGGTTTTAAAGTAATATTTATTGGATGCATATTTCTTGGTCCGTCTTGTCAATACGGTTTATGGATATCTATTCTATGGCTGCATCCAAGAAAGTGCCAAAGCAGTGAGGGTGTAGTCGATATAAATTTCTCTATACCGGATGTATATGTGATACTAGGTAAATTCAAGCGAAAGTAGAAATTCTGAACGTGCCAAAGCTGTCAAGACTAGGCAAGTATCTTGAATTTATCATTGACAAGTTTAACCTTGGTATGCCTCCTTGTGAACGTGCCAAAACTGTCACAATGAGAAACGACTAGGACCAAAACCCCAGGAGTCACTGTTGAGTGATTGACAATGAGTTGTCTACCTAATGAATATACGTAGGCGAGAACGTGCCAAAGTTTTGAGCTGAAATATATTCATGTGGTCCACTTTTCACTATTATGTTTTTAATTTGATTATTGCATGCTATTGTATTCTGTTTGGGGATTACAATTTTACATGAAATAGTGGGAGGGGCATTTTTAGATTAATAATCCATGATCTATTTATGCTTTGTTTATTTTATATTATATGAATCTATTTCATTTCCGAATCGTTTTTTGCTATCTATATGATAAATATGCGACGGCGGCACCTACTTCTAATTCTTTTGCTCGTATACTTGATAGGAACAAGCTTAAAGGCGCCAGAAACTTTGCAGATTGGGACTTGGATCTAATGATTGTCCTTGGGACTGAGAAATTAGAATATGTGTTAGGGGGCTCGTTACCACTTTCCATATCAGATGATGAAACACAAGAGAACCATGAGACTCTCTAGAGGTGGAAGGATGATGATAGAATAGTCAAATCATATATTCTCAGTTACTTGGCATCGGAGCTTAAAATGCAATATTTTGGATTGTCTGATGCATATACTATGATGATGCGACTACGGGAGTCCTTTATTAACCAATAACAGGTCTCGGTTCATAAAATAGCAATGGAATTGTTCCATGCAAATTTTGAAGAGGGACAGGCTGTGAGCCCTCATATGCTTCATCTGATTGATTTGATCGAACAGTTAATGCACTTTAATTTCCCTCTCAATAACACTTTAGGACGAATTGTCATACTTGGATCTCTACCAGCATCATATCGCCAATTTGTAATGTATTTCAATATAAATAAGATTAGATGTTCTTCTCAGGAGCTACGTAAGATGCTGCAAACTGCGAAGGAGGATTTAAGGAATGGAGTTCCGACTTGCCCTCCTAAACCCACTGCTCTTCCTGCTTCCTCCCAATCTAAACAGAAATGGAAGAAGAAGAAAGGAAAGAAAAAGAAGGGTTTGAATCTTCCACCACAGGGTAAGATAACTAAACTAAAGAGAGTTTTCGAAGATAAATCCCACCACTGCAGCAAGATTGGCCACTGGAAGAGGAATTTTCCTGATTACTTTGCCCAAATCAGAATGGAAAGAGCATCTACTCAGGTACTTTTATTTTTTTCCATTATTGATATCTCATTAGCTTCTGAAGCTATGTCATCCAGTTGGATTTTAGATTCTTCTTGTCCAATTCACATTTAAAATTCGTTGCAGGTGCTGAAGGAAAGTAGACAGCTATAATCTTGGGACATGTAGTTGCGATTCGGGAGTGGCAACTCTCTGGATGCAGTTGTTGCGGGCTTATGCAAGATTCCCCTACCCAGTGGGAGACTTTTGTTGCATGACTGCTTTTTTATACCGGGATGTATTGCAATCATTATGTCACTTTTTGTTTTTGATACTAAAGGATATAATGTAAATATTAAGAATCGTTCTTTATATTTATATGATAGATATAATGTTCAGATCCTAGTTTGTCCAAATGAGCATGGTCATTACATTTTGCATACCTCACAAGATATCTTTAATGCTGGAATTAATAAACGTAAAGTATCATATATAAATAATATTGAACTATGGCATATGAGGTTGGGTCATATAGGCGTAACCCAGTTGGTTAGGATGGTTTGATACAAGATATTACTATTGAACCTTATCCATCTTGTGAATCTTGTATTCGGGGTAAAATGACCAAAACCCCATTTTCGGGTGTAGGACACCGAGCTGCTAACTTATTGGACCTAATACATTCTGATGTATGTGGTCCCATGAGTCACACTGCTCACATTGGTTTTTCGTACTTCGTTACCTTTAATGATGATCTGTCACGGTACGGTTATGTTTATTTGATGAAACATAAATCAGAAACCTTTGAAAAGTTCAAAGAATTCCGAAATGAAGTGGAAAATTATACTGGTAAATATATTAAATGTCTTCGATCTGATCGATGCGGTGAATATATGAGTGGTGAGTTCATCGATTATTTAAAGGAGAATGAGATTCTCGCTCAATATACTCCTTCAGGTACTCTACAGCACAATAGAGTGTTTGAAAGGAGAAATCAGACTTTATTGGATATGATTCGATCGATGTTGAGTTTTACAGATTTGCCATATTACTTATGGGGATATGCTCTTTTAACTGCTGCTCATCTTTTGAATAAGATTCCTTCAAAGGTTGTTACTAGGACTTCTTATCAGATATGGATCGGTAGGAAACCGAATCTTAATTATGTTAAGATTTAGGGTTGTCCTGTATACGTCAGGATGGCTCAGCAAGATAAGTTTTCGCCTCGAGGGAAAAAGTTTAGGTTTATTGGATATCCTTCAAATATGAAAGGATATTTGTTCTATGATACCTATCATCGAAATGTGTTCGTAGCTCGCTTTGCAAAATTTATAGAAATATAATTTTTTTCGAAGGTGGTGATCATAGACAGGTTGAACTTGATAAAGTACAACCTGAAACCAGTGAACCATTGGAGGAACCTGAAGTTCAAATAGATAAAGAACCTTCAACACACACACTCCGTAGGTCCCAAATGGTGTCTAGACCTCTTGAACGCTTGTATCTGATACAAGAAAAAAGAGTCTAGATGTTCTCTTAATAGAAGAGACTAACCCTTACACCTATAGAGAAGCGATGTTGGACATCGACTCCGCAAAATAGAAAGAGGCCATGAAATCAGAGTTAGACTCTATGCATCAGAATCAAGTTTGGGACTTGGTTTTGCTTCCTGAAGGAATTCTTCCTTAGTAAATGAGTTTACAAGGGGATGTGTTGGTCTAACGAAAAGGTTGAAACCTTTAAGGTCAGATTGGTAGCTAAAGGTTACACGCGACGATCTGGTGTCGACTACGATGAAACATTTTTGCCAGTTACGATGCTGAAGTTTATAAGGATTTTGTTGCCTATTGCTACTTACCATGATTACGAGATTTGGAAAATGGAAGTCAAAACGACTTTTCTAGATGGGTTTCTTGACGAAGAAATCTATATGGAATAGCCAGAGGGTTTTGTATCCAGTGAAACCTCGGGCATGGTTTGTAAGCTTAGAAGTCTATTATGGATTTAAACAAGCTTCACGAAGTTGGAATCTTCGATTCGACGAGATTATTGGATTGTCTGGTTTTCTCAAGAATACGAAAGAATCTTGTGTGTACCAGAAGGCCAGTGGGAGTATGATAGTATTTTTGGTTCTATATGTTGATAACATCATAATAATTGGAAATGATATAGGAATGATGCAGGGAGTCAAAGCTTACCTCTGTAAGAATTTCTCCATGAAAGACCTGGGTGAAGCTTCTTATATCTTGGGTAAAACTCTATAGGGATAGAGAAAGGAAGCTTATTGGGTTATCTCAATCAACATACATTGATAAGATCTTAGAACAGTATAATTTTGATAACTGTAAGACATCAAATATACCGTTCAGACATGGCATTCATCTTTCGAAGAAGATGTGTCTGTAAACAGAAGATGAGAATATTCGAAAGTCTAATCAGCCTTATGCTTTTTGTTTGGGTAACATTATGTATGACATGCTATGTACGAGGCCTGATATTAGCTACGCAGTTAGTGTAACCAGTAGATATCAGTCCAATCCAGGAAATGACCATTGGATGGCTATTAAACATATCCTGAAATATCTTAAAGGTACTAAGGATAAAATTATCATATGTGGAGGAAATGAACTACAAGTTAATGGGTATACGAATTTTGATTTCTAATCGGATCTAGATGATAGAAAGTCTACATCAGGATTTGTATTTACCCTTAACGGAGGTGCAGTTTGTTGGAAAAGTTCCAAACAGGGGTTTACAGCTGATTCCACCACTTAGGCGGAATATATTGCTCATTCAGAAGCTGTAAAAGAAGCTGTTTGGATTAAGAAGCTTATCACAGAATTGGGAGTTGTCCTAAGTATCAAGAATTCGATTCTGTTATTGACGTTTATATCTATATCTCTAGGATAATTCGGATACATGTGACGGATGGATTATACGTATGTTGTGACCTCGACCTGTAAGGTTCAGAGAGTTTATCCGTGTTCGTCATAATTTACGGCTGGGTAGAATATGGACACAAAATTGGATTTCGTGATGGATATGCCTGAACCTAGAGAGTCTCACTAATGAAATATACTCGTAGAGCACTAGGGCAACTTTTATGAATAATACTGATTATTTATAAGTTGTTTAACGGTTAAACGAAAATACATGCGTTTGGGATCTTTCGGCCATTTGTTAAATGTCAAATTGTGATATTTGATATTTATAATTAATATACATATTTTTATTATTTAATGTAAATATAATACATATATTTAAGATATTTGTATTTAATTATTTGATTATTTAAATGTTAAATAATTAAATTAATTAAATAATAATATCTTTTTTACTTTATTAAAGTAAGTAAGATGGCTAATTTTATTTGGTTGAAATAGCAATTTTTAATTGGTATAAATGGCTTTATTTAATTTGTACAGGTGTAGTATACATTAAATGGTTTAATGGATAAATACAACACTTTTATTAAATTATTTTCCAATTTAATTAATGAAATAAAAAATTAAAAAACAAAAATTGCTTGATATTTTTCCTAAGGGTTTCGGCCACTACATGGAAAGTATATAAGCCTTGTTTTCATTCTTTGTTTCATAATTCAAGAACCCTAAAATCGAATTCAAAGTGATTTAGAGAGAAAAAAGTGGAACAAAGGAATAGAAAGCTTGGAAATCTTAGAAATTTTTAAGTTTTTCTTACTTTCTTCTTCATGAAAAATGTTTCTATGACTCTAGGCTTCAATATGTGTAGCTTAGATTTTTCTCTACTCTTTTGTGAATGTATTTTGAATGTTGGGAACTTGTTTTGAAAGATGGAAGCATGTATGTGAATAAGAATGTATGAAATTAGTTTATTTGCATTCTTTTTTAACCATTTGATGGTGAAGTTGTCATTCTTGAGTTACTTAGCCACTCATAGATGACCTAGAATTGTACTTGAGTTATTTCATGGTGGCGAGACTTGTTTGGTATGGCAGGAATTGAATTAAAGTGTTGAATTTAATTAATTTGGTGTTAATTTGTCAATTTATGGAAATTATAAAATTAGGGTTCATAACCCTCTCTAAATTTCAGGCTTTTCATATATGTGATGTAATTTTATGTATATATGATGTATATTAAATTTGGGAATTATTGGATTTGATCTTGACATGTTTTGAACTAAAAGAACCAAATTGTAATTTGTTTTCTTGAATTGAAAATTGTATTTTCATGTATAAATCATTTTGGGATTGATTTGGAATCAATTAAAAATGTATTTGAAAATTTTGGACTAAAATGATAAAAATAAAAAGTGTAGGGGCTAAACGGTAATTAATGAAAAATCTGATTTTTGTGTAAAATTTCAGTTTTTAAGTATTGCGGAATTGAAATAAATTAGTTTATTTTAATTGCTCAAGAAAAATTATTGAAATCGGAAAATTTTGATTTTCCACGTTCCGCTGCGTTTACCCGAAATTGCTGCCTAAAACCCCAATAGCTACCGACAGGGGATAAACCTTACTATCCCCCTAAGCCTCTGACTTATGATAACTGTTATTCTTATCTCACATAGATATAAACTCATGTATGTTACTATAGGCCAACTCATCGAGCATGTATGCATAATACACTTAATACTAAGTATTCTGTTTAAATACACATTTCAACACTGACAATAACTTCTATAATTCAATACATATGTGACCATTACTATATAACATATATGTTACATGAAATTCTCTGACTCTGAATGAACTGGACTTAATCCCTGACTTGACCTGGTGGACCAACTCCCTAGTGACTGCCATCAGTATCCATCCTCCCGAGCTCGTCTTCAATGAACCTGCAAAACAAAACATAGGGAGTGGGGGGTTAGATTGCTTGAACTATCTAAGTGAGTGGACGACTTAAAATGAAAATTGAAATACTATTATGAAAATATTTGGTTCCAAAATAAAATTGAAGAAATAGCTTATATGAAAACTTTTTTTTTTGTCTGAAAACTCTGAATTCTTTTTTGAAAAACCTCATCTCAAATCTCTTTGTAAAACTTATCTTCTCTGAAAGAATCTTATAAAACTGTTGTTTTCGGAAAACTTTCCTTTCTAGAAACCTTTTCTAAAATCTGTATCTGAAAACTATTTCTGAAATCTGTATCTGAAAACTATTTCAGAAATTTGTATCTGAAAACTATTTCAGAAATCTGTATCTGAAAACTATTTCTGAAAACTGACATATGTCTCTGAAAACTTGATGTATGGGGGTGTTATGTATTGTTGTCCCCTCATACGCCTAACTAGAGCCAGGAGTGCAAATCCATGAATTTGGGGTGTTACGTATCGCCGTCCCCCAAAGAATGCCACTAATGTCCATTA